>VWZX01007457.1:0-60771 GCA_013399015.1 Galbula dea
TCTCCAATGGGATCTTACTGCAGCTTTGCAGTACTTCAAGTGACCTTCAAGAAAAATGAGAACAGACTTTTGAGCAGGACCTGCTGGAACAGGACAAAGTGAGATAATTTGAAACTAAAGGAGGAGATTTAGACTAGAGAGAAGGAAATGTTTTCCATTGAGGGTGGTGAGAGCCTCTCCCAGTTTGCCCAAAGAAGTGGGAGATGTCCCATCCCTGGAACCATTCTGGGTCAGGTTAGATCTTGGGGTTCTGAGCAACCACATCTAGCTGGATATGTCCTTGTTGACTGCAGGCAGTTTTGGACTTGGTGACCTTTAAAGGACTGTTCCAACCTAAACCAGCCTAGGGTTGTACATTTTCTTGGTCCTGTTCCTCTTATACACTGCAAGTAGTCTGTGCAGAAATGTAAAAGCTGGCAGTTCCACTGAATACTGGAGGAAGCTCCAGAAGAACAAGGGAGCCATCTGCCATTAGCAAGCGTTGTTTGAGATCACATGCTCCCAGCAGCACTCAAGCTGAAACCAGGCAGGACCAGTCACCATCTTCCCAGGGTGTCAGACAATCAGGATGACTTGGGGGGTGAGGAAAGCTCTATTTCAGCTCTGTCCCTTTGCCACTCACAGGTTGGAGGATTCAATGGAGCCGTCCAGCTTCGGAGTGCAGAAGCTTACAGCCCCGAGTCCAACACGTGGCGACCAATCCCCAGAATGCTCAGTCCTCGCAGCAACTTTGGCATTGAGGTGCTGGAGGATCGCTTGTTCGCGGTTGGTGGCTTCAATGGTTTCGCCACCACTCTCAACGCTGAGTTTTATGACAGAAGCACCAACGAGTGGCAGGAGGTGCAGGACATGGGCATCCACCGCAGTGCTTTGAGCTGCAGTGTAGTGCCAGGGCTTCTGTACATGCGGGACTACGTGCTCAGAACAGACTGCCACGGGGACAACTCTTCTTCAGCCAGCAGCCCACCTGGATAAAGAGCTCCCTTTCCCTCACTAAGTCTTCTGAGCAGCAAGTGACTCTTTTCACCTATTCTAAAATCTAATTCATCAAGAGATTCCAAAAGACAATTAGTCCTAAAAACTTTCATTCTATGGCACCACAAAGTGACAAAAGGGTGCCAGGGAATGCTAGGGAAATAAAACGTTTATTTTCATTAACTCCTTATCATGGAATGATTTCTGTTAGAAAGGTCCTTTAAACATCAAGTTCCAACCACAATGCCATAGGCAGGAACACCTCGTGCTAGAGCAGGTTGTCCAAAGGATGTTTCAGCCTGGCCTTGAACAATTCCAGGAATGGGAGAACCCCAATTTCTCTGGACAACCTGTGCCAGTGTCTCACCATCCTTCCAGTGGACAGCTTCTTCCTTACATCTAATTAATTCTTCTCTCTTTCATTTTAACATCAGTACTCCTCTTATCCTACCACTATGCAAATACTGACTCCTGAGGAACACCACCTCTCACTGGCCTCCTCATGGACATCAGGTCATTGATTGCAGTTCTTTGTGAGTGACCCATCAGTCAATTCCACCAAGTGATCCACCATCAACCCCATGTCTCCCTTGTTTAGAGGGAGAGTGCTGAATGCTTTGCAGAAATCCAGTTGGATGATGTCAGTTGTTCTTTCCCTCTCCACTGAAGCTGTAACCCTAGTGCAGAAGGCTACAAGGTTGCAGGAAACAGGGATAACAGCAGCTGATTATCCGCCCTACTTTGATATCAACCATTCCAAACAACTTCTCCTTCCTTTTATCTCCTTTTATTAGGAGAAGCATTCAATTAGCAAACAGAGGCTTTAAAAAGGTGATTAAACAGAGCTCAGGAAATCATAAACCCATTTAATGAGCAAGGTCTTTCTAGACTTTGCCACTTAAGCTCCTTTTTGTTCTTTAACAGAGCAAGGGCTCCAGCCAAAACGCTGCTCACCACCCTGGTAGCTGGGGAAGTCTACGCTTCCCACATGTACGGGGGGTGTTCTTGTGGGGTGATCCCCCTCAAAAGTGAGAAGTTTTGGCCACTCAGCCCCATCCCATCTCCCCTGGGTGATGTTCCAGTGCCCCAGGGGAGCCACCACTGGGCAGCATTCCCTTCACCATGATGGTGGCTTGCCAGGATCTGCTGTGTATAGAAGGGTTCTGCCATCTCCTGCAGTAGTGCCTGAGCACACCCCTCATGTGGCTGGAGGTAACATATGCTTGAAGAGCCCCAGAAATAGCTTGCTGAGGGTGATTAATCACTTCTGCAAACAAAACTGGTGTAGATTTCACATTTCTGGTAAGCAAGGGAGAATTGGTTGTGAAGTGGGCTGAATGTGTCATCAGGGCACCCTCCCCTGCGTGGGTGTTCAAAGGAACATCACTCCCTGCCACCTCCCCATGCAGCACATCTCCAAAGCCTCTGGCATATTTGCAGTCACCCACTCTGGTTGGCTTTTGGGCTGCCTGGCTTGGAAATGGTTAAATGCCAAAGCAAAGGATGCTTGGGGAGAAGTTTCCAGCTTTTCAAGAAGGACATTGGAGGCAAAAGGCAAATTCCATTTCATTTTTAGACTCCTTTCCTGTAGTGCTTTCAGAGGTGATTTTCTTTTCTCTTCTGGCTGATGCCAGGAGGGTGAGTGCACAGCTGCTGCTACAGCACTGTCCCAGAAAAGTGACACCTCATTTATTCCAGACAAGAAATAGCCACAGTTACGACCAATTAACCAGAGAGGTGACGTGGGGAGGGATGGAGACTTGCTGCTTCCCACAGCTGCTGCCTGTGCTCCTGTCCATGCTTGCTCAGGGTGGGAAAGTGCCAGCTTCCTAGGGGAAAACAGCTCCCTGGGTTGAAGGTGCCACTTCTGATTTTGTTTGGTCTGTGGTTTCCAGCTGGAAATTTCAGTTTCCTTGCTCCTGACACAGTGAAGGGATGAGCCAAGCCCCTGCTCTCTGTTGATGCAACTGTTGCTTGTTGTCCTCTCTCATCTGCTGGAGTTAGCATTTTTTCTGTTTTCTATCCTAGCATAAACAGAAACTTTCCTTGGTGCAGGTAGGTTTCTTGGTCCCTCCTGGCCTCCCATGGAGGTTGGTACCATGAACTCCCACAGCACCAGGAACATTACAGATTCCCAGCATGGTTAGGGGTTGGAAGGGACCCTGAGGATCACACAGTCCAACCCTTCTGCTCCAGCAGGATCACCCACAGCAGCTTGCCCAGGATCACCTCCAGCTGCCTTGGGAATCTCTCCACACAAGGAGACTTCACAGCCTCTCTGGGCAACCTGGGCCAGGGCCCCATCACCCTCACAACAAACAACTTTCTCCTCCTGCTCAGCTGGAACCTCCTGGGTTCCAGTTTGCATCCAGTGCCCCTTGGGCTGTCCCTGGGCACCACTGAGCAGAGTCTGGCCCCAGCCTCTTGCTCCCAGACTTTAGATATTGCCCCTCAGCACTGATGAACTCCCTCAGCACACAAACCCTTGCCCTGCCCCAGCCTCAACCTCCTCCTCCTTGCACTGAACCACTGAAGAAGAATATTTTTCCAGCACATCATAAGAACCAAATTCACTAAAAGTACTTCTCCCTCCTGCACCACTGTCATGGCTTCTAAATCAAGCCTTGATACAATATAAAATGAATAATATTTTAAATTAAGAAATGTTGCTCCATGTCTGGGCTGCAGATACCAACCCAGCCAAGGGATGTCTGCAAGATGTGCAGTGGTGGAGAATGCTCAAGGAGGAGTTAGCTTTGCTAAAGAGCTAGGCAGTTATGGAACAAGATATCTCTTTTTTTTTTTTTATCCCCCAAGCATAAATTATCAGTTATAACCCATAATTGCAGCAAGAGAGAGAAGAAAACAAAATTAAATGAGCTAAACTGTAAACACAGACACTTTCTGAAGAAGATAAGTGTGAAGTAAGTGAACCAAAACTGGCTAAAACACAGGGGAGAGAGGATAATCGAGTTCAGGAATTAGAGTGGAAAAGCAGGAGAAGGAGTTTAGAAGGACATCCATCGAGCAGCATACCAAAGGATCAGGAAAGTCAAGTCAAGGATAACCTGATCCCAGCAGGATTTGTGCAAAGTGCTGTTCTCTGACTACAAACAGTCTGCTCAGGCCCATTAGTGGCTTTTCCTGTTAGTTTAGCTTGTTGATAAATGCTGTCACACTCTCCTGCGTGGGCACAAGGCTCAGATGAGCTGTGGAGGAATAGGAACTTGTGGTGGGTTGGGATGGACCAACCTGAGAGCACTGCACAGTGAGAACCTGTCCTGAGCATGCACAGGTACCCACCAGCTTCCAGATGACCCCAAACACCTTCTCCAACACCAGTACAGATTTCAGCTCCAGCTGTTCAATTAAATGACATATTTAGGAGGAGTCCTTGGGCTTTGCAGACTCACAGACATCAAGGGCAATGGGGACCAAAAGACACCGCCAAAAGGGTATAGAAACATGGAATCCAAGAATTATTTTGGTTAGAAAAGACCTATAAGATCACGAAGTCCAAACACTAACCAACACTGACAAGTCAGTACTAAACCGTGTCCCTCAGCACCACAGCTCTGAAACCCCTCCAGGGATGGTGACTCCACCACTGCCCTGGGCAGCCTGGGCCAGGCCTTAACAACCCTTGCCATGAAGACATTGTTCCTCATCTCCAACCTAAACCTTCCCTGGTGCAACTTGAGGCCATTTCCTCTTGTCATATCACTTGTTCCTTGGGAAAAGAGACCAACCCCCACCTGGCTCCACCCTCCCTTCAGGGAGTCGCAGCAAGTGAGAAGGTCTCTCCTGAGCCTCCCCTTCTCCAGGTTAACCAGTCCCAGTTCCCTCAGCTGCTTCTCACAACACTTGTGCTCTAGACCCTTCCCCACCTTCCTTGCCCTTCTCTGGCCACACTCCAGCACCTCAATGTCCTTCTTGGAGTGAGGAACCCAAACCTGAACCCAGGATTCCAGGTGTGGCCTCAGCGATGTTCAATCCAGGAGGCCAATCCCTGCCCTAGTCCTACTGCCACCCTAGTGCTGATCCAAGTCAGGATGCTGTTGGCCTTCTTGGCCACCTGGGCACTGGGCTGACTCATCTTCAACTGCTGGTTCAGAACAGCAGGACACACCTGTTCTTGCTTCCCCTTGTTGTTTCTCCTATTTTTAATGCAGTGCTGTAGCTTCTGTAGGAGCACTGAGTGGAGAAGGCAGCAGAGGAGATCACAGAGGCAATATCATTTTTTTCTGCTTGTCTCCATGAAGCAATTTGACTTCTAGATTGTTAGCATCTCTGTTCAAGGGTATTGCTGTGACAAAGCTCTCCCCACAGGCTAATGCATTGCAGGTTGAGCTCCTGCTGGATTGCAGAATGGTTTTACACCAGCCTGAGCTGAGCAGGGAAATAGGCTATGAGCTACATGGGGTTTGAATTTGCCATTTTGGGGGACAGGAGCTTTGGTGTGTGGCTGTGTTTCATCAGAGCAGCCATGCCAGCAAAGGCTTGGGGAAGGACCAGAGCTTCAAGGTAGACTTTCTCCAACAGCAAGGGCCTGTCTGTGTTCTGGTGTGAGCTAGAGCAGAGCTGATCCTGCTGAGTGATTTGACTGCTCAGAGGCTCAGGCTCTTCTCAGGGCTGCACTTGCTGCAGCTCCCAGCATCTTCTCCCAGGCAGTGGCTGCTGCTAGCAGGGACAACACTCCACGGGGAGAGTTCCTGCCAAGGCTTGGGCTGCAGAAAGCCTCTGCCTTATAGCCTTGCTCCTCTGCACAACAAGGGCACTGCTCCAGCTTCTGCCCCACCTTGGGCTGCAGCTGCAGGGAGGAGGGGACAGGAGAGGTGACCCCAAAGGGATTCCAGTCCAGATCAGGGATTAATTTAATTAAAATCTGGGAATGTTTCCCTGAATTGCTGGGAAGATGCAGGGTGAAGGTAACACTCTGCATTCTCTTTTTGAAAGCATCATGTCAGAAGTAGCAAGCAGAACTAGAGCTGTTGCATATTTCACATCAGACTGCCCTCAGCAGCATGGAAGACAGCCATGAAGATTGCTTTAGAAATTAGTCTGGCTCTGGAGCATCAACAAAAAGTGGCTCAGTTCATTATTTGTTTTCTTTTCAACTTTGGAGTGATGTCATTATATCCAATATAGATGATCTATAGGGATCATATATTCATTTGCTGTGAAGGAGGTGTCAGCCTTTACCTATAAACCCAGGACATGGGCTGAGTAATCACTATTCCTCCCAGTAGCAGCCAAGACCATTTAATGAAGTACATACATTTAACATAGTCAGAACAAATGTTTGCTTATAGAAACAGAAATAAAACCCATGTGTAAAAACATCTGCTCCTGTCATTACTGTCAGGAGGAACTGAGTTACTAGCAGCCCCCAAACCATCAGCCTCACCATAGGTTTGCATCAGTATGATGGAAATGACCAAGGGCAGCAGTCACAAGAGGTCCTCCAGTTTGTTTTTCTTGCCTCTTTCTCATTTAATTGTTGGATCAGGTTGGACACACACAAAAAATAAGTGTTTCTGATTCAAGTTAATCAAAATCAGCTTTTTGCTGGCTTCCCCTGGCAGCCCTTGGGGATACTCCTGCAGGAGCATGGATATCAGTGTTCTGCTGCCTGCCCACCTGCTCCTGGGCTGATCCCACAACAGGTCCCAGGAGTGGAATGCACTGATTTTTGCCTCTTCCTTAAGGTACAGGACTCACCACTGGGAAACAGTCTGCTAAATACACCCCAGAGAGCCCCTGGGAGAAGGTAAGTGAGATTTGAAATCCAATATCTTGTCTCCACATCAGTGGAGTAAAACTTATCTTGTCTGCTGTTTCAAAATCAATGTATTCATAATTTACTAATAAAATCAATATATCAAAGTACCAAACCCTCCACCTCCTCCTCATTCTGTCCAAGAGCACTAAATACCACTTGGAAAATACAATGGTTTTATCACCATGAAGGTTTATCATGGAAAGACAATCACAAGCTACTTCCACAGCCCAAGAAACACTTGCCAGCTCCAAAGAGGGAAAGCAAACCCTTTCTTCTGATGGTTAAAGCCTACCAACCAAGATTAAAGACATCCCAAACACAGATAGACACCTAGGCATGTTTTCCATGCAAGGAGAATCCCTGCCAAAAGCCCTGAGGAAGAGATGTGTGGCCAAACAGGTTGGCTTGAGTGGGTCCAGAGGAGGCCACAGAAGTGATCTGAGGGTTGGAACCCCTCTGCTGTGAGACCAGGCTGAGGGAGTTGGGGTTGTTCAGCCTGGAGAAGAGAAGGCTCCAGGGAGACCTCACTGCAGCCTTGCAGTACTTCAAGGGCCTATCAGAAAGATGGGGACAGACTTTTGAGCAGGAGCTGTTGGGACAGGACAAGGGCTGATGGCTTGAAACTAAAAGAGGAGATTGAGACTAGAAAGAAGGAAGCAATGTATTCCCCTGAGGGTGGTGAGAGCCTGTCCCAGGTTGCCCAGAGAGGTGGGAGATGTCCCATCCCTGGAACTATTCCAGCTCAGGTTGGACCTTGGGGCTGTGAACAACCTGATCTAGCTGCAGTTGTCCCTGCTGACTGCAGGAGGGTTTTGGACTAGATGACCTCTAAATGTCCCTTCCCACCCAAGCAACTCTGTGATTCCATGGCTGGCTTCAGGGGGATTATGCCTTGACAGAAGAACCTGGATTGGAGATGACTGCAGCCAGCAGTGCTGGGATGAATAAATCAGCACTGGGATGCAAACCCAGGATTCCTTCTCCTGAACACATTTCAGCTTACTTTTGGCATCCTGCATAATTTCTATTATAATTCCCAGCATAGAAAATCAACAATCTTACAGCTTTTTTTTTTTTTTTGCTTTGTTTTCCCCTAGTCTCTCTCCTGTGGCAAAACTTTCCTCCTAGCAGAGGACAAATACAGAATACTTAAAGAGGCCAGCAAAGTGGAGAAGAAAAAAAAGTTACCTTTTCTCTTTCCTGTCTTCAACTTTGGAGAACAACAGACACAAAACTCCACATTCATGAGCAGGAGACCTCCACAATGAGCACAGTAGGGCACAGCCAAGCCTGCAGACCTGTTGCTGTCAAGAGCAACCTCTTCTGTTAATGGAAATATTCTGTGCTGGACTTAGGGCAGGGTCTGAGAGCTCTCCAAGCAACAGGACAGAGCTGAGGCCATGCTCCTGGACAGTGCTGGTCCCCAGAGGAGTTGTTCCTTTCACTGCATGGCTCTGGTGTCTTCCAGAGACCTGCAAAGTGATCCCAGAATCCAGCATGGTTGGGGTTGGAAGGGAGCTCTGGGGATCATCCAGTCCAACCCCCTGCTCCAGCAGGGGCACCCACAGCAGCTTGCCCAGGGTCACCTCCAGCTGCCTTGGCAATCTCTCCCCAGAAGGAGACTCCACAGCCTCTCTGGGCAGCCTGGGCCAGGGCTCCAACACCCTCACAACAAACAACTTTCTCCTCCTGTTCCTTCTATGACTTGAGTCATGCCTGTGCCATTAAAGTTTCCTGCTCATTGCTCTTCAACAATGGCCATTTATTGCTCACTCAGCCAACCCCTACCTAAGTGACTGTAATGCAAAGCAATTAATTGTACTTTTAGATCAGTGCTGTTACATTTAATAAACAAATATTTATTTCCAGTCAATTTCTGGCTGAATAAAGAAAAAAAGTCCCTCATGCAGCTCCTGGAAACAGGGAGCAGAATGTTCATACTCTTCAGCTCAATGCTGAAATTAGGAGCTTGCATTTTATTTTAAATTAAAAAGAATAGATTTTTTTTCCCCCTCATTCATTCATTTCCTGAAGCAAATACTTTAATTTCCAAGGACTCTACTGAGCAGCTTGTTCCAAAGTAACCTGGGGCAAGGGAGATTTTGATGTCACCATTCCAAAGGCTGACATGTCAGCAAGTTCTCTTCCTCCACAGCAACTAGAGAGACTTCAGCAAGAGAAAGAGATGGCAGAGATTTGGAAGATTTAATACTTTAATTAGCCAATTTTGGTGCAAATTGACATCTGCCATCAGTAATTGTGCCCTGGGAAAAGCCCAAGCCCCTGACACTGCTTCATCTGTGCTCATTTGCTCATTGAATCTTCTCAGCTGGAAAGGATCTTTAAGATCACCAAGTCCAAGCACTGTTCTGAGAGCCACACCAGTCACCGCTAACCCAGCCACCACTACCCCATGTCCCTCAGCACCACATCTCCATGACTTTGAAACCCCTCCAGGGATGGTGACTTCACCACTGCCCTGGGCAGCCTGGGCCAGGGCTTGACAACCCTTTTGGGGAAGAAATTTTTCCTCATCTCCAACCTAAACCTCCCTTTGCAAAGCAGCAGAGGAAGGTTGTGTGCTCCAGTAGCCATTAAAGTCTGACCACATCATCTGTCCTACCTGTGCTGTGCATCTTTGGAGTTACCAAAGGTTTCTGTATTTAAGGGTGTTTCAGGGCTTAAAACTATTTCATCTTTCCTGTAAGGAGGCCAAATGCCCATGAAACCTGAGGCTTTTCTGATAGAGAGAAGTGATTGTATCTTACAAGAGCTAAGCACCATAAGGATCTCCCACAAGAGAAAATCCCACCTCAGGTGACAAGCAACAACTGCCCCCACTGTAATTAAAGCTTGAAGCTAATGAAACACAGAGTAAACCACCTAGGGAAGAGATTTGTTCAGGATTTTCCCCCCACCCCTACTGCTTCTCAGTGGGGGATGAAGGGCTGGCCAGGACACAGAGGTACAGTAACACACTCAAGAAGAAGGGTAAGATCCAAGAGAAGCAAGCCATGTAGCCACCCTACTTTTGGCTCCCCACTGATCCAAGCAGCACAGGAAGGACCTCCCAGGGCAGCTCACCCTGCCCAGAAAGGCAGTTTGCTGGAGGTGGTGGGCAGGAGAAGTTCCTCAGCTGCAGACACAGCCTGGACAAGCACCAGCACTGACCAACTGTCCCTTCCTTAATGCAGTTAACACCATGCTGATGGTGCTCCTCTCCAGCAAACAGCCCCAGGCAATTCAAGAGCAGCAATGCCTTTTTGCCCATCCTCATCCTCATCTCCTCTTGCTGGTTTGGGCTGTGATTTGCATGTCAGCATCAGACAAGGAGCTGCTGAGCAGGACCAGGACTGAAATCAATCTGATACTCCCTCTAGAAGGGATTCAATGAGAGAGTTCTCCAGTGGTCTGTGAATAGCACAGTTTAATTAAGGCCTAAATTTCACCTTAGGCCACATAGAAAAACTTATGAATTAATTAAACACCTTTAAACTCCTTTTGGACTCCTAAGTATTAAAAGGCAGCAGAGTAGAAAGAAGAAACATTGCAGGTTGTGCTGCAAGCCCAGAGCATCAGCATGGCTGGGGTCATAGAAACATGGCATTGGGTTGGGTTGGAAGAGGCTTTCCAGATCAAGACCAACCATGAAGCAGCACTGCCAGGTCACCACTAAACCAAGGCCCTCAGCACCACATTCATTGCTTGGAATTGATGATCTTAAAGGTCCTTTCCAGCCATGATGATTCGATGATCCCCATGGCTTTTAAACCACCCAAGGAATGATGACTCCACCACTGCCCTGGGCAGCCTGGGCCAGGCCTTGACAACTTTTTCCATGAAGAAATTGTTCCCAATGTCCAACCTGAACCCTCCCTGGTGCAACTGGAGGTTGTTTCCACTTGCTCTATCACTTGTTACTTGGGAGAAGAGACCAACTCCCACCTGGCTCCAGCCTCCTCTCAGGTACCTGTATAGCTCTTCTGAACTTTCTATTTTTGCTATTTTAAGGCCTTCCCAGAAAAAACATCCAAACTTATTTCCTTTAACCACTGACAAGTTCTGGCACAGTGTCCTGGGCCTCTTATTGCCTGGCAGTCTGCTCTGAACACACTCTTCACCCCTAAAAGCACCATCAGATGCTGCAGGGAAGAGGATTCCACAGCCAGCTGGAGGTGACCCTGGGCAAGCTACTGTGGGTGACCCTGCTGGAGCAGGGGGGTTGGACTGGATGATCCCCAGAGGTCCCTTCCAGCCCTCACCATGCTGGGATTTGGGGACTCAGGGGCAGACCAAGTACCTCAAGGTAACTTCTCCATACCTCTTCGAAAGCTAAACACCTCACCCTTAGCTGAAGGGTGCAAATCTCCATCCCTTTCCTGAGAAGAAGCATTTTCCCCCTGTGTTTCTACCTGCTGCTTTGTTTTCCTTCCCTCCCCAATGTGAAGACATCATTAAATATAACAACCTCAAGACAAGCAAATGGAAGAAAATCCTGAAGATCTGCCTGGAGACCAAACTCTCCTGGTGGGAGCAAGCTGTCAGAAGGGTCTTCACCTTGGAAATCCTGTGGAGAGGCAACAAGCCTGGATGTCACAGCCCCTCCTGAAGAAATACAGTCTAGCAGATATTTCTTTGGTGGCTGGAAGGATAAATCAAGTTAAATTGCTCCCAGAAGCAAACCCAAAGCCTCTTGTTGGGAATCTAGAGGAGTAAATTCCTGGTCCCTGGGGAAGGCTGCCATCATTTGTTTTCATTTCTTTGACTTCTCTTCATTTGTGCTAGAGATTAACTCTCCCAACAATGATCACAGCAGTAGATCCACATGGTCCCAAGGGGGATGGGGTGAAAGGAATAGGCACCAAAGGAAACCTAAGGGAAGGAATCAAACCAGCAGGAACTCATTTAAAAATAAATAAATAAAAATGCCACATACTGCAGAGGGAAGGGAAACAAAGTGACTGTAGCTCTTGCTGAAACAGTAAAGGCTTACCCCAAATACCTGCAGCCTTGCTAGGAGGTAAAAACAAATAATAAAGAAACAAAAAGAAAACAGAATAAAAGCAACCACCCCCCAAAAAACCACATCACACCAAAGGAAAAAACACCCCCCAAAAACCCCAAACCAAAACAGGGAAAGAATCCAAGTGAGAAGAGACAGCAGCAATCTGCCAACAGCACTTTGTTGGGTATTTTCCCATTTCCTAATTGTTCAGAAAACTTGAATTATTTTGCTGGTTTTCCTACAGGAAAAAACCAAACTCTAATATTACCACCTCTCCCCCCATTCATCTGATTTCCAGCCAAGTATCATCTTGCTGAGGATGGAAAGAACCAAATTATTCCTGAAACATCATTACCCAAGCTAAGTGCAGTGTTTACTGGATGAGTATTTTATTGGCATTGCAGCTGATACACAAGCAGCTCAAACCTCAGTCCACCTCAGCGGGAAGTTACATCTTCCTTACTCTTGAGTCTTCTGTTCCTAGGGGAAGCACAACCAGACCTCCACCTGGGTGTGCACCCTGTGCTCAGCCCAAATTCATCCTCTTCTTGCTTGAGCAGTTTCCCAGGGCCCCAGGTCTGTCTCCTCCCCAGCTCTTGTTCTGGGTGGGTTTCTGAGGTTTCAGGGCTGCTCCCTCTACACTGTCAGTTGAGCTGGGAACCACTCCAGGCTTTGACTTGAAAACTGAGAAAGAGCAGGAATCCCAAAGCCCCAAGGCACTTACCTGAGCAAGAGAACACCAAGTCCATCACAGAGGGGAAATCATGGAGCAGCCAAAGGAAGACATGGAGCAGCTGGAGACTCCAGTGAGGAGCAAAGAAACCTATATGGAGATGAAGATTGCTAACCAACCCCAGTTCCCTCAGCTGCTCCTCACAAGACTTGTCTTCATTGCCCTTCTTGGGACACTCTCTAGCATCTCAATGTTCTCCTTGGTGTGAGGAGAAGTTTCCAGGCAAAATAAAAACTATCTACATTGCTTTCCAAGTCCACATGGGTCAAGCTATGATGATCTTCAATTGCAGCAAGACAAGGCCACACTGGAAGGGGGAAAACATCCTTGCTAGGAGCAGTTATCCCAAGGAATGCATTCCCCCTGAAAGCTCTGTGTCTGAAGGTTTGGAGAACAGAAATAGCTTATCAGGAGGGAATAACACACAGCTGAGGATCTTGGCCACAGGCAATGGCTTAAAGGAGCAGGGTTTGGGTGGTTTTTTTTTTCCTCCCTCAAATATGATTGCCACAACCCAAGTTTTATTTTCATGAAGTATTTCTTTCCCTCAGAGTTTTATTTCCACAACTCTTTCAACACAGGATCTGGTTCACTGAAACCCAGCAGTGTTGAACAAATCCTATTGGACCAACATCTCTCCAGTCCTGAGAAACACAATGTGCTGGAAGCTCCACCCACCCTGGGAGCCTCCTTCCAGAGGTCTGTCAGCTCAGTCTTGATGTCCACATCCCCTAACTCATCTTCAGTGCTAGCAGGGCAGGCTTGGGCTCTGCTGCTGATTGCATTCCATTTTCTTGATGCTTTAACACATAGCCAAGGTTTTCTTCCTCTTATGACAAAGAAAGACCAGAATCATAGAATCATAGAATGTCCTGAGCAGGAAAGGACCCAACAAGGATCATTGAGCCCAACTATATTGATTAAGTATTCAGTTTTAGTTAGTTTTCCCTCCCCCTCCCCATAGAAACAAGAAATTCAAGGCTGTTGCACAGTTTTGTTGGCTCCTTTAGGAGCCCTTAAGGTCTTTCTGGAGCATTTTTCTCACTTTACCATCAACAAAAATGAAAGCTTCCCCACCTCCTTTCTTCTTCTTCTTCCTCATTTTCAGGAATCCAGGATAATTTGACTTTTTTCTACTTGCAACAACCAAACCATCACTGCTCACAACAGGCTCAGGAGAAAGGAGCCCAACAGACCCAGAGCAGTAACTCCAGGTGGTCTCCTTCCATCCAGGTGATTCCTGGCTGGGGCTGTGAGCAGGCTCAGGTTGGACTCACCTGAGCCCCCAGCTGAGTTAACATGGTGCTAATTGCAGAAAGTGCATCACTGAGAGGAGGTTCAGCTGAGGAGTCAAACCACTGAACAGGATCAGTTCTGCTCTAGCTCAAACCAGGACAGAAAGGAGAAGGTGATGGAGAGGACTGGGCTTTGTCATGGTCTGAGGAGACTCCTGGTGAACAATGAATAGCAGTTGCTCCAAACAAAGTCATTTTTCTTACTCATTAATAACAAGAGAAGAGAATGTTTTCATCTGAGGCACCTGGAGTGTGATTAGGATCTGCTAAGGGTGTTGTGAAATGAATAGACCATTAACAGTATTAGCTTGGGCTGAGATCATGTGCTTCCACCAACCTGAAGTGCTTCTCTGAAGGTATTCTACCTCAGAGACTTGTCAGCATTTTGCACTATAATGTCCCTTAATATACACATTTCCTTCTGTTGTATCATCTGAGTAGTTCTGTCAACTTTAATATTCTTACCTTTGAAATATAAGAAAACAGAGCTGAACTTGGAGGCTTCCTAACAGAGAGGGATCACCACCAGCACTGATCGCTGCCCAGAGAGGAGGGAGATGTCCCATCCCTGGAGACATTCTAGGACCCTGGGGCTGTGAGCAACCTGCTCTAGCTGAAGATGTCCCTGCTGACTGCAGGGGGGTTGGACTAGGTGACCTTGAAAGCTTTCCTCCTGCCCAAACCATTCCATAACTTCTTGTGTTTCACAGAATTTCATGAGGAAGTCCAACACATCATCCCCTGGCTGTCACCCAGGAGGAGGATTTCTGACACTGCCAGGCAATGCCCAAACCAAGCAGATTCCCCAGTAGAACAATATTCCATTTTATTTAGACCAGAAATAGGGGGTGGCAGTGGAGAGTCTAGGTGCACACAGACATTGAAAGCAGAAGACAACACAAGGGTAGAAGCCACATGAAAGAGAAGAGGAAGAGCTTCCAGCCACAGAAGCCAGGTCTCACTGCCTTTCTGTATCCTACTTTTTCTTTTCTTTCTTTTTTTCTTATTCTTTCCTTTTTTTTTAAGTGAAAATTTGCACAGCTGATGGAAACCTCAGTGAAATCTGGCTTCAGGGCTACTAAAAGACCTACAGCATCTTTCTGGGTCACAGCTGCTTCCTCCTATCACATGCACAAGTGAAGAGCATTTGTCTCTACCTGATCCCTGCAGGACTCCAGTGATGTAAAATCACTGCTAAGTAAAGTTGTAAGTGAGTGGCTGTCACAAGCCTTGTAAAAATCACATTGCATCCACCCCCTGAAACTCCAATTCCATGGCTTCTGAAGCACAACCTTCACCTGCAGAGGGGAGAAACACTGGCAGCATCTCTTGAACCTGGGAAGCCCAACACAAAACCACATTTCCTCACTCATACCAACAGCTACTTTGGGTCAGGTCTTGGTCTCAGAGAAGCAAATGATCATTTTTGTTGTGTGGAAGTTTGAAACTGTATTTCCTAAACCACATCCTAGAGTTGGAAAAGGACTGTGAGATCATTAAGTCCAAAAGTGAACCCAGCCAAGTCCACAATGCTCTCTGAGACCAACAGACATGTCCTTCAGCATCAGTCTACAAATCAACCTAGATTAAAATCCCTCTTCTGCCACTGGAAGTCTTCATTCTTTGTTGAAACAGCTGAGGTATTGTAGGGGAAATGGATACAGAGATGCCACTGGCCATGGGTTAGTGGCATGGTGGTGATAGGTTGATGGTTGGGCATGATGATCTTGGAGGTCTCTTCCAACCTTCATGATTCTGTGATTCTACAACATCACCAAGATGATCCTGCAGGTCTATGGAGAGCTAACACCAGAAGCAAGTATTCCTAAAGAGGTGAAGACTTCCACCACAGGACTACCAGAAGCTCAGCAGGAACACAACAGGTAAGTAACCCTGAATTATTCTGAGTTGATTAGAAAATACCTTTTATTTCCTTGGCCACAAAAAAATAGCAAGCCCACATCTAAACCAAATTACCCTTAGATGGAGCAAACATCATCCCTGCTCCCAGCAACTAGAGATCTATTAGTCTGATGAGACACCACCTGAAAATCAAGCCAGCTGAGGAGATGATGGTGACCACAGCCAGAGAAGAGTGTCTCTCCTGCAGTATGAAGGGAGATAGACACTGCTGTTCAGCAGAGCTGTGCTGCTTTCCTCGAGCCATGACAGCCTCCCTGGGCAGCCACAGGGACTGTTTTGCTCTCCAGATGCTCAGAACTCTGGCTGATGCTCGTGGGATTTGCAAACAGATCATGAATGGTAAGAACTCTCCCTGGGTTTCTCTCTCTCTCAGCTAGGAGCCATCAGATTTATATCACTTTCCCCATAGCCCACAGAGTTCAGACACTTCAACCCCCCTGAAAATCAGCTTAAAATATTTATTAGTTAAAAAAGTTAAATATTTATTTATAGAAATATGATGAGAAAAAGAAACTCTCATGCAGACTTTTCACATCCAGTAACATAATCCAAATCATACCCTGGTGGTTTAACCAAATATTTTGGGTGTGGGAAAGGCTTGATGGAGAAGTTCTGAGTTCTGCTGTCACCTGTGTGCCCCAAAGCACCTTCCAGGGGGGGATGGGAAAGTAGTTTCTGAAAGGTGGAGTTTTTCCTATGGAACATGTGCCAAGATTCTCACACTCTTCACTAAGGTTAACAATTAATATCTTATCACTACTACTCAGAGAACTGGACAGAGACACATGAACAGGGTGGGGGGTGGATTCCTGCAGACCTCCACACCTCTAAGCACTCTCTGGTGATGCCTCAAGGTGCCCAGAGATGGCTGTGGATAATTCCCCTAAATGATGGCAATATCTTGAGATGGTTATGGATGGCATCTGCTTCTGCTTAATTACAAATCTGCACTGGATTCATCATTTGTGTGTGTTACAGGTGATTTGCATAATTAAAACAATTAAGGGACTGACATATCATGGCAATTAGAAACGCATCAAACTCTGGATGTTGTACAAAAAAGAGCTTCAATATGAAACATTAATTCTTGGAGAACAAACTATCCTTCAGACCCCTGCAGAACAACCTTCAGACACTCCAGGGCTGTTCCAGGAACTCCCTTGGGAGACAGTTTTCCTCAGGGATATCTGGTTCCATCCTCAAGCTTGTGGAAAGTTGAAGCCCAAAGCCTTCAGCCTTCCTCTGGGTTTCTTGCTGCAGTCTCAGCCTGGACTGGTGGTTTTATTGCCAGGAGGAGGAGGTCTTATCTCATCTTCCGTAGCCTTACCCTGTTCTCTTTGTCTCTCTTTTTAAGCAGCAGGATGAACTGGTTGAAGAAGTGCTCCTGGTCCTTCTTCTTCTGAACAAGGCGAAACCTCTGGTCTCTGCCATGTTTCTCTGCAAACTCCTTGAATGTTGTCCTGCAGACAGGAAGGAAAAAGACATTTTAAAGCTGTGCCTGTGACAATCTCCTCCAGGGCTCTGGGATTTCACTTCTGTTGTTGTTATTAAAGCAGTTTTTAACTTTCAACCCAGTCTCTCCTTTAACTGCCCTGTGTGGGGGCTGGGAAGAGCCTTTAAACCCACCACAACTTCACTTCTCCTCCTGCTCTAAGAGTGGGAAGTGTCCTGGGGAGTAGTTGAGATGGGTGGGAGGTGGAACCATGGCAGACCTGCCCAGGCTTGGGACTTAGAGATCAGCCTGCAGGAGATCAGTTCTAGAGTTTGGTTTAGAAAACACCTGGAGAGGCTTGAACAGAGCCATGGAATGTTCCCTTTCCCAGGAACAGAACACTAGGGGGAAGATAACAACCCAGCCTGGTTCCTCTGGATGTTCACACTTGCTCTGAAGTCCATGTTCAGTGTGAGGACATTCTGGGGCTGAGAGGCACAGGAATGAGAAACCTTAACCAGTCCTCCCAAGGCATTGCCATACCTTGGTGACAACTTGGACTCTTCCAGCAGCTTTTTGAACTCTTCTTTGGCTAACAACAATTTATTCTTCTTCTCTTTGTACTCTTCTCTGATCCTGGTCTTGACAAACTGTTCAAATATCTTTCCCAGGAAGAGAAAGGAGATAAAGCATTGATTAGCAAAGCCTTAATGGAGTCTTTGCATGATCAGAGGCTAGTCCATCCCCAGAGCTGCAGTTCTTATCCACCCTCAGCATGGGCTGGCTCAGGTGCAGCTGACCCTGCACCATGGAGCTCTCTTCACCTCAGGGCTTTGGTGCCTCCAAAGGAAGTAGAGGAGTTCACTGTGCCACAACATTCAGCCAGCTGCTTTCATCACCTCTTTCAGAATGAAACCTGCCACCCTGCTGGTTTCATGGCACACTAAAAGGAGCTGCTCTTCCAAATGCTCTTAGCTTTCCCTGGTCACCATTTCCCTTTCCGCTGCAAAACTCCATACATTAACTATTATGGTTACTGCCATGGTTGCTTTCTCACCAGCCATGAGGATGTGCAGCTGCAAATCTGCCTTTTATGAAAGCTCAAGTTAACCAAGTTACAACTGGAATTTAGTCTGGGATGTGGAGAAGGGAAGGAATAACACTGGGAATGTAAACATCCAAAAATGGTCATGAAAGAAGCACTGAAAGAAAACAAACCCAAAACTGACAACAACAAAGAACAAAACAGACAACCCTCTCCCCCCAAAAAAAAAACAAACAAAACCAGACCAAACCAAAATCAGAACAGAAAACCCAGAGAGTGTAAATCTGTCATGATGTTTGCAGCTGCATAAGTTGAGCATGAGAGGAGATAGGGAAAAATGAGATGCATCAAGTAGGTGACACTCTTCTTTTCTTGCTTTTCTGCTACCAGTGAAGCTATTATGAAGGTAATGAATCAACATTAAAAGAGAGCTCATCATTTTAACACAGCTGCTCCTTTACCCTTCACTGTTCCTTGCTCAGACAGGAGAGTACCTTTCAACTCTGAGTAACTCCTTGGCAAGTACTGATAAGCAAGGAGAGCGAATGGCAGCTGTTCAATAACAGATCCTTAGGTTCCTCTGACAAACTCATGCCAACAAAAGATCAAGTCAAGAGGAAGTTCCCTCAGACACTTGCAGACCCCAGTCAAAACATCTTAACTTCCCAACCAATCTGCCTGGCCATGGAAAGAAGAAAAATGCACTGCAGCCAGTGTAGGTTTGGTACTCACTGCAGGTCTAGTACTCATGTCACTCATGAGCCAGCAATATGTCCTTGTAGCCAAGAAGGCCTATGGTCTCCTGGGGTGCATTCAGAAGACTGTGAGCAGTAGCTCAAGGGAGGTTCTCCTCCCCCTCTACTCTGCCTTAGTCAGGCCACAGCTGGGATCCTGGGTCCAGTTCTGGGCTCCCCAGTTCCAGAGAGACAAGGAACTACTGGAGAGAGTCCAGCGGAGGCCAGGAAGATGCTGAGGGCACTGCAGCATCTCTGGCAGGAGGAAAGGCTGAGAGCCCTGGGGCTGCTGAGCCTGGAGAAGAGCAGCCCCACAGGGGAGCTGCTCAATGCTGAGCAAGAGCTGAGGGCTGGGGGCAAGAGGCTGTGGCCAGACTCTGCTCAGTGGTGCCCAGGGACAGGCCAAGGGGCACTGGGCACAAACTGGAAGCCAGGAGGTTCCAGCTGAGCAGGAGGAGAAAATTGTCTGTTGTGAGGGTGTTGGAGCCCTGGCCCAGGCTGCCCAGAGAGGTTGTGGAGTCTCCTTCTGGGGAGAGATTCCCAAGGCAGCTGGAGGTGACCCTGGGCAAGCTGCTGTGGGTGCCCCTGCTGGAGCAGGGGGTTGGACTGGATGATCCCCAGAGATCCCTTCCCACCCCAACCATGCTGGGATTCAGAGATTCTGTTACTCCACCTTTCCTTCCTTCCTTCTTTGCTTGCCTTCTTCCTTCCCTCTTTCACTCCTTCATCCATTCCTCACTTTCCTTCTGAGCCACTTTCCAGCTCTAAGCCCTCCCAGTACAATTCCCATCACTTAAGCAATGCTCAGGCAGTCACCAGCCAGGACCCACAGTCAGTGTCCGTGAAGGTAAATGTTTCCATAAACATTAAATAATGGCTTCTACTAATCTGAGCTGCACCTCATGAAGCACCTTCATTAAATCAGGAATTGACTCATGCCTGAGTCTTTACTTTCTTCTTAAAGTACTTCTTGGAGGAAAATGAGGTCTAATTAAATAGCACTACTCATAATGAACATCTAGAAGTCTTAACTTCAAGCTCAGCAGCTAAAACACCTTACACAGCTGGACCTGGCAAGGGCTCCCAAGTTTAATGGGTTTTTAACCCTCTTTTGCAGCAGTTCAACCTCTTCCACCTTAGCTCTCAGCCTAAATTACACTAGCTCTCAGAGCCAAGCTCTACCCAGCTATAGGTTTCTACCTCCAGGACTGCCAAGGACTTGCTTTTCACCACCCTTTCCTGGAGCATTAAATACCCCCCAACAGATGAGGTTCCCCTCAGCAGTGCATCAAGCACTGTGTATTCCTGATCTACTTTTGTCATACCATCTCCAAGGCTGAGAAGAGGAGAGAATGCATCTTGATTGACTCATCAAGGTCTAGTTTTTGTCCTTGCTGATTCCCTGAAATAAACACAAACCTCCCTCCTCAGTCTCTTCTCCTTCAGTGTTTTCCACTCTGGCAGTTTCTCTTACATTTTCATTCCCATTTTTCCTTATGATTTTATTTTACCTTTTTCCTTAGGAAAGAAACTATTGGAAAGGGAGTAAGTGAAGATGGATGTGTCCAGACCCTCCCTGAATACCCACAGGGAGCTCTCTGGAGAATCACAAGAGAATATGGCCCCAGTGCAATGCAGTAGGAAAAAGTCCATTTCTCATCATGTTGATCTAAAAAAAAGACAATTCCATATCCAAAATTCTTCTTTCTCCAGGATGACAAAAGGAAGAGAAATAAATACAGAGCAGAAATGTTCACCTTCTCTGAGCAGTCCTTCCATCTCTTTTAACTTCTTGAGACTGAGCTGCAGCCCTAAGTTCCTTTTAGAACCCTAGTGACAATTCACAAGGCAGTAAGAAGTCCTCTTCCCACTGCAGCTTACCAGAAGAACTTGTCCCTTTCAACCAGACACCAGCACAGCCACAGTGCTAAATGCATTTATGTCCAGCAACTTTGGTTATTGCAAAATACAGAATCCACCATGGCAGGGGCTGGAAGGAACCTCTGGGGATCATCCAGTCCAACCCCCTGCTCCAGCAGGGTCACCCACAGCAGCTTGCCCAGGGTCACCTCCAGCTGGGCTTGGAATCTCTCCACACAAGGAGGCTCCACAGCCTCTCTGGGCAGCCTGGGCCAGGGCTCCAACACCCTCATAATGAACAACTTTCTCCTCCTGCTCAGCTGGAACCTCCTGGCTTCCAGCTGGTGCCCAGTGCCCCTTGGGCTGTCCCTGGGTACCACTGAGCACAGTCTGGCCCCAGCCTCTTGCCCCCAGCCTTCAGCTCTTGCTCAGCATTGAGCAGCTCCCTCTGGGGCTGCTCTTCTCCAAGCTCAGCAGCCCCAGGGCTCTCAGCCTTTCCTCCTGCCAGAGATGCTGCAGTGCCCTCAGCATCTTCCTAGCCTCCAATGGCCTCTCTCCAGTAGTTCCTTTTCTCTCTGGAACTGGGGAGCCCAGAACTGGACATACAGCACTAAATGCTGCCACAATCCTAGCAAATATTCTAATTAATAAAAATAAATCAGTCTCTCTACAGTATTTATTTAGTTCAGAGTGGGAACTCTACTTTATGGCCATTTCCCTATCTGCAGCCCAGTTTCCCAGACTCACTGGGAATCGTCCCCACCACCCGAGAGACCTTTGCTCCTCTCCATGTGCAGACACACCCATGGGCACTGGCTGTCCTGTGAGCAGAGCCTGACTATGGCTTGCACTGAGAAACCCAGAAAAGACCTTTTCACAGACTCACAGAATCATTCTGCTTGGAGAAGCCCTCTGAGATCATCCAGCCCAGCCACCCACCCAACACTGCCATGCTCACCACCAAACCATGGCCCCAGGCACCACAGCTCCATGGGGGTTTTTGGTTTTCCACACTTCCAGGGACGTGCTCACAAACTGCAGTTAGTTTGCAATGCTTTTGATGCTGCCAAGGTGGTGGCTGTGTGGTGATGGTTAGTTTGGGAGCTGTTGGCTGCCAGGCAGAGGTTAGGCAGGAGGTGACACTCACCTGCTTACGCTCCTCTGAGTTCAGCAGAAGGTAACGTGGATCAAAGACGATTTTGTGTAACTCCTTCTCCCAGGTAGAAAAGGCTGAAACCTGTGAAGTACACAGAGAGAGTGGCATGGAGGAATTTTAATAAGGGTGTGAAAGAAGAAAATGTTCCAAGGTGAAGCACAAGTGTAGTTCAGAAAGCTAATGAACCCTCTGAAGGATGCCTCCAAACAGCTGGGAGCTGAATTTTAATCTCTGTCTTGGTGGTGCTCTGGTCGCCCCCACACCATCAGTATTGATGTGCTCTAGGACATCTCAGTGAGTGTCTGGGAGATGCCTAGTCCATGCTCCTGATGGAAAGACTCTGCAGCAGAGAGGAGAAGGCCCATTTATTATCCCCTTTGTACAACAGAAGCATCAATTTCCATTTAAGCAATTATCTCAGCTCTAACTCCTCTGTTCTCCAACGCTTAAATTATAGCCCAAATGAGGCTGTCAGCACACACTGAAGAACTGAGAGTGAACACCTTCACAGCAGCATGGCTTAGCAGTAAATGTGACACTTCCTTCCACCACATCTCCTCCATTTCCATTTCCCAGGGCAGTGGTAGAGCCACCATCCCTGGTGGGGTTTGAAAAACATGTGGATGTGGCACTTAGTGACATGGATCGGTGGCATGGTGGTGATAGGTTGAAAGTTGGACTTGATGATCTCAGAGGTCTCTTCCAACCTTCATGATTCTCTCCTTTCCTGCTGGGAAAAATGGAACTGGGAAGTAGGTGTCCACCCAAGCTCCAGGCATCACCCACACTCCCATGCCCACATGAAATGAGAGTCTCATACTCCTACAGAGGTTCTTCCCTCTTCTCTGAAATCTCTCTGTGGGCTGCAAGGACCACCACAAGTCAGAGCAGGTCCCTCAATGGCCCAGGCCTTTATCAAAATGATTCTGGGAGGATAGAGCTGAAATCTCCACTCTAAGTTTGGTACCTTGCTCAACAGCACTGTTAATTAGTTTGTTACAGAGACCTCTGGAGTAACATAAAATGCTCTAATCACTCCATCTAATTGCATAGAGTCAATTCACTACCAAAAAAATTAAGTATGTGAAGTATCATTAAAATAAAGCAATTAGCACTCCAACAGGGAAGCTCTGACAAAGTAGAGTGGGTTCAAATGCACTGGGTGTTCCTCTTTGTCTGGTTAGAAATTGGAAGATTCCAAGTCCAGTCTAATTTTCAGGATGCACAGTGATTCCAAGCTGCCATCTCCAGCCATCACCTCCTCACAGCTTGTGGCTCACCCACACAGATGGCCAAGTCCTGAGGTCTGGGTTTTTCCCCTTCAGAAGGATCAGCAGCAGGAATCCCTTTCCTTTTTCCAGGGTGTCTTTTGTACTCCCTTTTGGACATCAGCTTTGTTTCATGGAATCATAGAATCTTCTAGGTTGGAAAAGACCTCCAAGATCATCAAGTCCTACCATAGATCCAAGACCCCCATGCCAGTAAAGCATATCACAAAGTGTCACATCTACATGTTTTTTAGCCCCCCCCAGGGATGATGACCCCACCACTGCCCTGGGCAGCCTGGACCAGGCCTGACAACCCTTTTGGGGAAGAAAATCTTCCTCAAATCCAACCTAAACCTCCCCTGGGGCAACTTGAGGCTCTGTCCTCTTGTCCTATCATTTCTTCCCTGGGAAAAGAGCTCAACGCCCCCCTGGCTCCAGCCTCCTCTCAGGGAGTTGCAGAGAGTGAGAAGGTCTCCCCTGAGCCTCCTCTTCCCCAGGCTAAGCAACCCCAGTTCCCTCAGCTGCTCCTCACAACACTTGTGCTCTAGACCCTTCCCCACCTTCCTTGCCCTTCTCTGCACATGCACTACAACAGCCAGTTTGAACTGAAAGCTAGTTAAGCTCAGGATAATTTATCATGTAATTATTACTGCTGAGGATTTTTTCATTAGTAATTATTACATTTCACACACTGCAGACCTAAAATAATTGTTGGCCATTGGTATTTATAATTTAATTTGAGAATTGGACAGGATTTAATTTAAATTTGAGGGTGGTGAGAGCCTGTCCCAGGTTGCCCAGAGAGGTGGGAGATGTCCCATCCCTGGAACCATCCCAGGTCAGGTTGTCTGGGGCTGTGAGCAACCTGATCTAGTTGGAGATGTCCCTGCTGACTGCAGGGGGTTGGACTAGATTCCCTTGAAAGGTTCTTTCCAACCCAAAACATGAAAAATCACAGATATATTTAAGATATCACAATAAACATTCTCCTGTTGCTGTAATTTCTGCAGGAAGATTCAGAACTGCACTGGAGAACTCCATCTAGCTCAAGCTCTCTGTGATGCCACCAAGGAAGTTCATGAGATTATCATCATGAGATTATGAGGAAATGGCAGGAGATGCTCATTAAACAATCAGTCTGGAATAACACTAATAGCCTCAGTGCATTTCAAGCACTGCCAACCAGCTGGTGCTCACCCACAGCTTGTCTGGACATTGAAACAATGCTCAGGGTGAAAGAGGAGGAACTCATTATCTATGTGTTGTGAACTAACAGCAAATGACCTGAATTTCTGATATTTAGGAGCAAGTCTGACTCTGAGACCTGAGGAATCCCATTGCAGAACATCTCCAATACTCTCCAGTTCTGCCTTCTTGCCCCCTGACTGAAAGCACACCAGCAGAAGGCTTCAGCCAGTCTTCAGTTACTGCTACTCTGCATTTTTTTCCCCAGCATAAACAAAACTTATTAATAAAGCAGGTCTGGCATGGAGATCATTTACTGTTGAGCTTCTGAAGCTCTAATTATCTACCTGTAAAGTCTGCTGATTACCAGTGATAAATTTCCCAGGCTTTGCTGCCTAGCAGCAGGCACCTTGGATGCTTTCTGTTCACAGGAATCACACCAACATCTATAGAATGCATATGTGCAGAGCTGGGAGATCTGCATGTGCTGCTGCCTTCCAGAGCCACTTTCACTGGCAGGGTTGGGACCTCCACCTCCTGTGCTTATGAATTCCACTCACACTCAAACCCAACAGTTCTCCAGGAGAAGGCACACTGAGGGGTGAGCTTTTTGCAGAGGTGATTTTATGTTTCTAAACAAGAGTGTCCCAGACTCCTCCTGTTGATGGACATTGTCCCATGGACCCTCCAAGCCAGGCTTGCAAGTGCTGCCACAGAACAGAACAACCAGGCTGAAACTCAGGACAAAATCAGTCACCAGATGCTGTAGAGTTCATAGTTCATTCCTGGTCACCAGGCTCATAGCACTGGTGGCTTCTAGCCACAAACTGAATTCATTCTCCATCTATCAACTCCTTAGGTGGTGGGGAAACAGCTGCAGTCACTCCAAGCCCTCCCACCACCTGCACCAGCTCTGTGGCCACCAGCTCTGTGGAAGGGAATGATGTTCCAGGTGGTCTCAGCTGGCTGGCCATGGAGGGGACACCTTTTCTTGTCCCCATTCAGCCCACAGCCCTGAGCATCCCACACTCCTGCACCTCAGCCTCAGCTTGGAACCACTAGGTCTTCCCAAGGAAGTCCAAGGACAGTCCAGGGCAAAGGACAGGATTTCTTACCCCTCCTGAGATCCCAGTCTGTCCTTTCCTGGGCTGATTTTGGGTGGCCAGCAGAACTGTAGAATTACAGAATGGTTTGGGTTGGAAGGGACCTTAAAGATCATCTTGTCCAACCCCTCTGCCATGGGCAGGGCACCTTCCACTAGACCAGGTTGTTCAAAGCCCCATCTAACCTGGCCTTGAATGCTTCCAGGGATGGGACATCCACAACTCCCCTGGGCAACAAGGAGTTCATTCAGCTTCCCACTGCTGGGATCATTGCAGTTTGTGATGATGGAAATTTTCCCAGGTCAAAAAAACCTCCAAAACCCAACTAGCTTGCCAGAAATGTCTGAGCTTGGAGCTACCTTTCAGGTGCTGCACACAACACATCTTCCACCCTCTGTTCACATTGTGATGAACACTGCTGGGCTCCATGTGGGACTCCCAGCTTAGCTTGTGGCCACGGTCCCCATGCCCTCATGAGCTACTGCTCTGTGCTGGAGGAGCTGCAAAGTTACCTCTGGGTATCTTTGGGTCTGTCTAGAGGAGCTGATGTGGATCTGCACCTGCAAGGGGCTGTGAGACCTACACAGCCAGAACAAAAACCCACAGTAAAGCTTCACAAAGCCTCCGTGGTTATCAGACAGAAACAAGTCCTCTCAGGAATTCTTCCTCTGGGTGCTAAGCCATAGTTAAGAAATGAGGCTGTGGTGGTCCTAGCTGATGCCCTGGTTTCACAGAAGGACCATGCCAGAGCCAGCAGGCACTTTCCTTACCCCTCTCTCCAGCAGCATGTCTCGGAAGTGCGTGATCCTCTCTTCCAGGGGAGGCATGACCTGAGGGGCAGATGTTTCCTCAGTTTTCTCCTCTGCTTCAGCCTTCCCCTGCTCAGCAGCTTGGGAATCTTCTGTTCTTTAAGATGGCAAGAGAGAAAACAGGTCAGTAACTGTCAGCTCAGGAGCGGATTTTTAACCCTTCCTAGAAAACCCTGCAGGCTGCAGGACTCCCTCTGAGGAGAGGACCCTGGCAGCTGAGAAGTGACCCAGACCTGCAATTCATTATTGAACTGTGAGGCTTGAGGGCCCTGCCAAGGGACCTCTGACAGCTCCTGGTGTGGAAGGGATGGTCCAACAAAGCAGTGAAACACTAAGCTTTATTTCAAGCTCCAGAAAAGTGACAGCTTCTTATAAAACTTCCCTGTGAGGGTGGGGAGACACTGGCACAGGTTGCCCAGAGAGGCTGTGGAAGCTCCATCCCTGGAAGCTTTGAAGGCCAGGCTGGATGGGGCTGTGGGCAACCTGCTCTAGTGGGAAGTGTCCCTGGCAGGCAGGGGGGTTGGAACTAGGTGATCTGTAAGCTCCCTTCCAACTCTGGTGATTCTAGGATTCTATGATAGTATTTGTCAAGGAGTGGAGCCTTTACAGGAGGGACTGAAGAGGCTCTTCTGGGTTTATTCTCCTTGCCTCTGTTTTTTTTTATGCCCCCAAAAGGCAAAGTCAAGACTAATTTGGGTTTCCTGCTCCCATGGACCCTAGGAACTCACTTCTGAAGGGTGTTATCCAGTAGCACATTGCATGCACAAACCTGCCCTAAAGCATCAGTGAGGAACCTGCCCTTCATCAGGGCCAGAAGGTCTCTGTCTCTCCTGAGAGCCTTCTTCCCAGATTGCACCTGATTTGAAGAAATAGATGTTTCTGAGGAATTATTCATTACTGCCTGAGCCCCTTTGCCTACAAGACCTCTGGAACTGCAGGAAAGGGGAAGTTTACTGCAAGTTGCCACCATAAAGTGACAGCCACCTAAGAGGGATGCTCTCCTCAGCTGCAATCTCACAAAGCTGCTGCCATCACTGTTTCTCAACACCAGATAAACACCTCCATGATTTTATCAGGGACCATTAACACTGTACTCTCACAGCTCTGGAAGCAAAGACCTGTTTCCCCACTGCTTGGAGGGTGAAGATGTGCCTCCATGGGCAATCAGCATCTGCAGGGAGAGGTCAGTTAGATGGGACCTCCCAAGGCAGGAGGGAGTCTGCTCCAGATGGCTGATGGGACCTGAGATGGGGATACCAAACTCCTGGCTTAGAAGCATAGAATCATCATGGTTGGAGAAGCCCTCTGAGATCATCCAGTCCAAGCATCCACCCACCACTGCCATGCTCACCACTGAACCATGGCCCCAGGCACCACAGCTACATGGTTTTTGACTTTGGAGAGGTTGGCCAACTCAGACCTTGAAATCAGGCTTCTGCTCTGGGTCCATCCTGCTATTTCCTACTGCTGTCAGCAATGGATGAGTTCAGCACAAATTAAGGCCCTTTCTGGAAAGATCAGGAGCCTTTAAATGACCACAGGGTTCAAGTGAGGATCATGAAAGCAAAGTGATTTGATTTTTAGCCTCCTCCCAGGCACGGCTGCACTTTCCACTGATGGGATTCTCACCACTGTGGAATAATGCTTGGTTTGAGATTTCCACAGGAAAACACATTTCTATTTCCAGGCCAGTGAATGAGATCAGGATGGAATGTGAGCTCCAGAGTATTCTCTTCCTTCCACAAATAATTACATTACCCTCACATTTATCCCCCAGTGGTGCTGCATTACGAGTGACTGGAGAGGCATCAGGTGGGTGTTTGCCACAGAATGACAATGACTTGCAGATGCTAAGAGCAAATCTGATTCTGTGACATGATCCCTGAAAGGCTCAACCCAATTCCTGCTCCACACAAAGAGCTTTCTGATGCCAAAATCTGAGAAGGAGACAGGTAACTACTCCAGCAGCCTTCCTTAGGGCACCAAAAAGGATGCTGAAACCACACAGGCTTTTATCTCAGGGTAAAAATGACAATAAAGAACAGGATTTCCTTTGGCAAATAATACAATAATCTGCACAACAAACTGTGTGACCTCAGAGGGATACCTACAGGCAGCCTACTAGCATGAACATGGAAGCTTCAGAGTGGAGAGGGTGGTGAGAGAGTTTTGCACAGTAACCTAAGTGTTCCCCTTGCAGTGTCTGATCCTTCCTTCAGAACAGAAACCTACAGAAACCCTGGACCAGGTCAGAAGAGCCACTCAGGGTTGTGGGATAAGAATGAGAAAATAGAGTTATTTTCACTATATTCACCTGGAAAACACAGAAATTGATGGTGTTCACCAGTCAAAATAGCCTCAAACATTATCACACATTATCCAGGCAAGTTTATTTTAGAGATTTATCTTGTAATGGTCCAAAAATCATAGAAACCTAGAATCACCAGAGCTGGAAGGGACCTTAAAGATCATCTAGTGCCAACCCCCCTGCCTGCCAGGGACACCTCCCACTAGATCAGGTTGCCCACAGCCCCATCCAGCCTGGCCTTCAAAGCTTCCAGGGATGGAGCTTCCACAGCCTCTCTGGGCAACCTGTGCCAGTGTCTAACCACCCTCACAGTGAAGAACTTCCTCCTAATGTCCAATCTAAATCTCCCCTCCTCTAGTTTGCATCCATTCCCCCTGGTCCTATCACTACCTGACCTCCTAAACAGTCCCTCCCCAGCTTGCTTATAGCCCCCTTCAGACACTGGAATCAGTAACTGAATCACAGACAGTCCCATGTGGGCAACTGACCCTGGATTCAGGTTAAACAGAGTGAAATGTCTCTGTTTTGAGGTACTCCTGAAAGAAGAACTTTCAACTTCATTTTCTTGCTCTTTTGGCAAAGGCTGAGCAAGTTATTTGGGGGTTTTTTTCTTCCTTTTTTTCTTTTCTTTTTCCCCCTTTCTTTTTTTCCTTCTCTTTTATTTCCCTTTGGTTGGTCTGGGGTTTTTTGTGTTTTCTTTTTCTGTTGTTTGTTTTTTTGTTCTTCTCTTATTTCAGGAGAACTTACCAGACACATGGCAATACAGGTCAGACCAAAGAACAATAACAGAAATACCTCTGGACATTTTTCAGCTGGTAGCTGGGCTGCAGCTCTGCCTGCCTACAGCATCCTAAAAGTTGACTGAAACCTTGGAAACCCTGATTCCAGTGGAAGAAACCCCAAACCTCTGCTTCACATCAGTGAAGATCAAGCTTTTATCCAGTGCCTTTGAAATCACCACACACCCTTACAGCCTCTTTGTGTTTCTTTAACCATTTCAAAGCACACAAGAGTTACTCAGACAAAAAGTGGATGGTGTTCCTGGGAAAGAGGATTTCAGGGATTCCTGGATTTTGATGAAGATGCCTTGGGAATGACTGAGAATTTATTGGTGTGTTTATGGACACAGAAGAAAACAAGCAATTGTGTTTCTCTTGGCAGTGAACTGCAGCAGACATCAGCTTCCCACCATCCCATAAAGATCAGTAAACTTCAGAACTTACTTATTTCTCTTAGTTTTGATGCTGAGATCATCATTTTCATCCCCTGGACAAGAACTAATACATTTATCTGCTGAAAAGAAATACATAGTGATTAGATTTGAACTCAGATACCAGTCCCTCAGCTGATCCTTTCCTTCCTTCTCTTTGGCCACTCCTCAGGTATTTTTTCACCCCTCCTCAGAGTGTTTTAACAATCACACCTATTTCACCAGCCCCTCAGGAACACCTTCACCCAAATGAAAAGGCTGAGCACCAAACCTGACCATCTTCCTCCTGGAAAACTGCTCCTTGTTCACCTTGTGATGAAAACTCTTGGTGGTTCATTTGTGGGATCATCTTATTTGAACCTTGGTATTGTTTCCCTCCTCCCTCCCCTCACAAGCCAACAGCAAAGGCACTGCTGCTAAACTACATCAGTCTTGGCAGCTTGAAGGACTCCATGGTGTTAACTTGCACCAGGACTTCCCTCCTTGGCCCTTTTCTCTTTCTTGTCAGAAGTTCACCCACCAGCAACAGCAAGGCTGTGGAGATACCAACCACCTTCCCTCTCCTGATGCTGCAGAGTAACTCCAAGGCAACCCAGCCTTACCCTCCAGCTTTGACCTGGACACACATCCTTGAAGGACTCTGAGGTGGCATCATCAGATGTAACAAACACAGCCTCATAGAGTGGATTGGGTTGGAAGGGACCTTTTGAGGTCATCTAGTCCAACATGAAGCTCATGGAACAGATGTTTGTACCTGAAATCTAAATTTTCTTTTCCAGGTATACAACCTGCAGTTTTCCATCCCCATCCCAGTGGACAGAGCACCACAAGTCATGTCCATCCAGTGCTTGGCTTGTGGTGGGGACTCTAGAGTGGTGTCAGCCATGGCTTGGTTGGAAAATACTCATTTCCACCTGCATGTGGTTAGCTTGGGAACATCAGAGGCAAATGATTATGAGTGACTGCTAGGGGTGAACAGCCTTGGCTAAATGGGACAGGATTAGACTCAGCAGCAGCACCACTTACAACTTCAGAGCAATGGAAAACTCAGTTCAAGATGACAAATGGGATCTGTGCTCTCACCCAGGAACCTGCTGAGTCACCTCTCACCACTGGACCTCTGGTGTGATGAGAAACCAACTTTGAAAGGGAGGAGAGGCAACCAAGCACAAAAACTAGTAATTGATTGAAAGCTTTGAGGAAGAACATTCCTTGACAATAATCTCTCCAGGAAGCCACTAAGCAGAGCACTGCCCCAATTTGAAGGTCTATCAAGCTTAGAGCACTGATGAATTAAACCATTCAGCTCATCCCACCCATGGAATGCATTCTGGTTCATTGTGCAGGACAAAGAGGAACCATCAGCATTTCCCAGGGGAGTTAAAGCTTTGTCAGCCCATGGGCCACAAGCCAGAACAGATCTGATTTGTTGTTTTGTGAGGAGACTTGGCACCCATGGATCCCATGGGAGGCCAGGTGCTCACCTCTGCTGCTTCTAAGGACCATGCTTCATATTTCTGTCTGGATGCTAAAGGGTCCAAAATGTCTGTGAGGACAGAGTCAACCATATCATAACTGGGTTTGAGCTGTGAGGGATCATACTCAAACCATGTCATGGTGCCTGGGGCCATGGTTCAGTGGTGAGCATGGCAGTGTTGGGTGGGTGGTTGGGCTGGATGATCTCAGAGGGCTTTGCCAACCATAAGGATTCTATGATACCAAGTATGAACCCAGATGCCATCTCCAGCAGTCAGAATGTTAGCTTTCTTTTAATTACCTGATAAGTCACAGAATCACAGAATCATTTAGGTTGGAAAAGACCTCTAAGATCATCAAGTCCAACCATAAACCCCCAGACCCCTGTGTCACTAAACCATGTCACAAAGTGCCAGGATTGGAGGTGTGACCTCCCCAGTGCCCAGTCCAGGAGGAGAGTCCCTGCCCTAGTCCTGCTGCCACACTAGTGCTGATGCTGGTGCTCTTCTTGGCCACCTGGGCACACTGCTGGCTCATCTTCAACAGCTTCCTCAGCCTAACCACCCAGACAAACCATTTGAGCAGGTGGAGGAATAGGAACAGGCAAAAATGGTTGTTTTTCTTTCCATTATAATAAGCCTGAACCATTTTAAGGAATCTTGGAGGGAAAAGAGAGATACAATGATCAGTCTGTGACCACACTGAGACAGAGCAGTAATGACACCTGGGGGCACAAGGAGAGAGGTGATCCTTAAGGACCCTTCCAACCCAAACCATTCCATGATGCTATGATACTCCTGGAAACCTTGTATGTGTCCTGGTCTGCACCTGGTCAGCAGTGGGTCCCTCCAACCAGAGGACATCCCCTTTGGAGGAGCTGGGATGGTGCTGGCCAAGAGATGCTCTACCATAGCAGCAGTCCCAGTGCAGGTGCTCTGGAGGTATGTTGGGAGCTGTGCCTCCTCCCTCCACCCCACAGGATGGCCTGGTGGGAGCCCATTAGTGAAGAGCCATGACACCTCCATAAATCTCCCTAAGAACTCATACTTTGTGGAGGAGGAGTAGCAGACAAATGAGTCCTTTCTCATTTAACACCTAAATTATGGATGCAGTTGATCTTCCAGCAGAATGATGCCCAGATAACCTCCAGCACCTTCTCAATAATGACTCTTGCCAACCCTTCCCATGCCTCTGATCTAAAAATCCCAATTAAAAGGCAGCAGCAGCAGCAGCAACTGAAGCCACATCAATTTGGCCACCACTGTTGCAGGCATGCAGCTCACTGCTGTTATTTATCTACTCCAAGCTAAGAGAAATGGCAACAAATCCTTTCCCCCTCAGCAGCTAATATAGACTAATTACAACCTGCCTGCCTCAAAGACTGAGGCACCACGAGCCCCAGTTATTTCAGGGGAGATTAAGGCTATTAGCAGCAATGAAAACTGTGGTCATAAAGAACCTGGTGAATGAATCAAATCTTGGTGGCACATAAAGATAAGGAATAAAAAAAAAGGGTGGAACAGAGTGGAAAATAGATACTTTGTGAAGTTGCACAGCTTCAGATTCTTCTCATTAATCAGTCATAGGCCACGAACAATGACTCTCAGGTCTGTCTTTGGCTCCTTTTGTCAGTAATTAATTGATCTGTCCATCTACCCTGTGATAAAAGAGGGATCTTATCTCCTCCTCCCAAAGAGAGAACTTCCACAGAACTACTAGATATGCAGCTGAAGTTATTTCAGCCATATTCAAAAATGATGTATTTGTCAAAATCTGTATCAAAAAATGATGTATTTCAACCTGATGATTGCAATTCCTATGGACTAGTGTAATGGCATGAGATAAGGATCACACTGAGAGAAAACCAGTCTTTGTAGCTGGTTTTTTTCTCCTAATACTGTTAAAATAAACCCTGATTATCACTCCCTGCAGACACAGTGTTTTGAGTCCAGAGCTTCACCCTTCCAGCCCCTGTTTTGCAGTAGTTAATGGGAAATTTTGTCATGAAGAGGATGATAAAAGTCTCACTTCTCCTCCCACTGCCCCCCTCCATTTTTCTAGACCTAGAGGAGAAACACCAGCTGAAGGAGGTTCTCCACTGTGAAGGACACTCAAGATTACAAGCAGCTAATGAAGACAAGAAGCATTTCCAGTGACTGCCAAACACCTAGATGTCCTCCTAGGGATGTCTGGGCTTCCCACATCCCATGGGAAACCCAGCACAAAGCATAGGGAATAAAAGGAGCACTGAGACAGCACAGAGCAGCTCCCAGGAACAGGGTGGCCACAAAACTGGTGAAACATTATCTTTGGAGAGAAATGTGGTGGAATAAACCCCAGAGCCACTAAAGCACCAGCAAGCACAGGCTGGCATGCTGGGCTGCTCCTGGGCTGGTCACCAACATAGACAACAAGCTAGAGACAGCAGAAAAGAAAAGGTGCCAGGGTGAGGAGCATGGGATGGGGAAGGCAGGCTGGGAAAACTGCTCCCACAAGCAGACCAGCTTGGGGAGGACCAGAGAGCAAACACCTTGGATCAGCAACAAGCCAAGGGGTGTCTTCTAAGCTGTATTTTGAACCACTTAACATCTTTTTTCCTTCACCACAACTTCGTGAGCTCAGGAACTCTTCAGGAACCAGCAGTGTTTAGGAGGAGACTGGCAGAGATGGAAGGACCCAGCATTTCCACCAAACCTTTTAGGGCTCATTAGGGATTTACTACAGGGATTATTTTTCCCCCCTTCTCTATAGCTTGGTTGGATAATCATCCAAGCTATGGAGTACCTGTGCTTGTGTAAGAGCTGAGTAATGCATTGGTAATGAATCCTAATGTACATCTTGGAAGCCAGTGTTATCAACCATAATGACAGCACCTTCTGAGATGTAGTTCCTCCATCAGAGACTCATCCTCCATCAGAAGGCACCTGTCTCCTCAGAGCCCATAAAGAGAACACTCTCTCCCCCAGCCCAGCACTTCAGTCAGAGTTAGGGCTTTGCAATAAGCACCAATTTTACTGCAAGACCAGATCTGAAAGCTCAAAAGGAAACCACCCCCACTCCAGCCACAGTGACCAAACCTCCACCAGACACATCCAGCCACCAAGACTGAGGAGACATTGGAGTTAAAACAGAGGCCAATAATCCCAGGGCTGTAGTTACTTGCTGCAGCTTCCAGCTTGCGCTTGTGGGGAGGGTCCTCCAGGAGCCTGTTGATGTCCCCACGGTGCCTCAGGTCCCCTGGCTTCTCCCAGACTGACAGCTGCATTGCAGGGTTGAAGAAGAAGACCCGGTCATCTCCAGTCCAGACTACACACCTGGCCAAGTGATAAACTATGCTTAGAGAGTGGCAGCTGCACCCATGAAGAAGACATGAACCCACAGCTGGCTCGTGGCAGCTCCGTGGCCAGGCTCTCCCAGGGAGAATCCTCTGGGATTGCCAGCCCAAGCCAGTCACTTCAGTGACTACCAGTCAATCAGGTGTCCTAGACATGGTCTGGGCACCCCCCCCCCCCAAAAAAAAAANCCCTGAAGGAAAAAAGAACAAGGTGAGGAGGAACGCTGTGGTGCTCACAGGCAGAGAAGCTGCAGGAAAATGTGTTTAGAAACATGGAGTAATTTTGGTTGGAAAAGACCTCTAAGATCATCAAGGCCAAACACTAACCAGCACTGCCAGGTCACCACTAAGGCATGTTCCTCAGCAACACATCTTCATGTTTTTTTGAACCACTCCAGGATTGACAGCCCTTTTTGGGTAAGAAATTGTTCCTCATGTCCAACCTAAAGCTCCCCTGGTGCAACTTGAGGCCGTTTCCTCTTGTCCCATCACTTCATCCTTGGGGGAAGAGACCAACCCCCACCTGAATTCAACTCCCACCTGGCTCCAGCCTCCTTTCAGGGAGTTGCAGAGAGTGAGAAGGTCTCCCCTGAGCCTCCTCTTCTCCAGGCTAAGCAACCCCAGTTCCCTCAGCTGCTCCTCACAACACTTGAGCTCCTGATTTCATGTTTTACATCTGTGGCTGGGAGCAGCAAGCAGCAGAAGCCTCAGCAGTGGGCCTGGGTGACCATGATCTTGATGTCTGCAGGCAAGGGCTGGCTGTCCATGGTCTTGATGTCCATGGGCTGGAGCTGGGAAGCCATGGCCTCAGTGCCACCCAGCCAGGGCTGTGCCTGCTGCTGGCAGGTGCCTGGGGCAGCCTTATCTGCCTGTGCTGGTGGGAGGAGGTGCAACCCCAGCATCCCCATGGCACCCCATGACATCCTAGGCTGCTCCCACCATGCTCTGCACTGGAGAGGTACAACCAGCCACTGCAGCAGTCTGCCACAAAGGTTTAGGTTGATCTTTGTGGCCTCTGGATTGAATTTGACAAACATGACCAGGTTGCTGCTGTGCAAACCACAGTTTGTTGACCTGGTCAGTTAAAATACACATGACAACAGCTCAACTTTTTGTCCTGACATTCATTTTAAATTAGCTACAATAAGATGAATGAGTATCAGAATTCCAGAAGCATTTGGACAGCAGCCTCAGGCACATGGGGTGATTTTGGGGCTTGTCCTGTGCACAGACAGGAGTTGGACTCCATGATCCTCGTGGGTCCCTTCCAGCTTAGGACATTCTAGGGCTGTATGAGCATTGCCCCACCCTCAGTAGCCATTCCAAACCCTCAGGTTTTATTTCACTAAATCTCTATGGAATAAAGAAACAGAATAGCAACCTCCAGCCCCCACTTGCTGAATCATAATGAGAACTAAGAACCAACATCTACACCTTGACTTCCTCACACACACACTGATAATGGGAAAATGTTGGGCTCTTTGAAGCATAAATACCTGGAAGGAATAAATCTTATCAACTAGAGGCTCTGCTGCCCAACTGCTACTAAAAACAGGACACAAAAGTGGTTTCAAAGCACTCTAGCCTGGGTAGAAGACTGCAACCATGAAAAATGCTCCATCACTGCAGAGAGCTCTAATAAGGTAATCCAACAGACTCTCTGTACCACTGCTGAGACATCACCATTGATCTTGCCCAACTATGTGATGAAAACTAGATAAGGTCTAGAGAAGCTGTGGAGGATCTGCAGGGCTGCAGGGTGCTGGAGCAGCTCATGGTTCCTGAGGCTCAACATCACAGGAATTATGTCCAGTAGAGAGAAAGGTTCCCCCAGTGAAGAGGAACCCAAAACTGGTTGTACAACCCCCAGCTCTTGACTTCAGCCACACTTAGACCCCATGGAAGTTTTGGCATCCTGAATTTTGTGATACAGACATGGCAAATATTTTAACAATGATCTAGTTCCCTAAGATGTAGTTACCTGGATGGGAACATGGGCAGGGAACTTGGGTCATGAGACACAATCTATTTTCACTGATACAGAATATTAGGGTATTAGGAGCTGGATGGGACCTCGAAAGATCATCTAGTCCAACCCCCCTGCCACAGCAGGACCTGAAACCAACCCCAGTCTTGCAAGACAGCAAGAGCCACCCCTGCCAAGGAGGCCACTGTGAAAGAAAAGATCTGGCCCTTAAAAGCAAGAATATTTTTCATGGATCTTGTATCTGAGCCACACAAGCACCATGCAAGCTGGACCCTTAAGGAGGCAAGACAGAGCCCAAGCACCAGTTCCCAGTCCCTGGCTGAGCTGGAGCTCAGCACCACATTGCCCTTACCTCACAGGACCCAGGGAGCTGGTTCACACTGCACTTGTGGCCACCTGCCCCCATCACAGAACCATTAAGGTTGGAAAGGTTCTCCAGGATCATCAAGTCCAACCATTGACCCAACACCCACTAAACCATGCTGTGAAGAGCCACATCTACACATTTCTGAACCCCTCCAGGGATGGTGATTCCACTGCTGCCCTGGATAGGCTCTTCCAATGCTCAACCAGCCAAAGAGGAGAGGACAGTAAGCAAATCATTCTGCCTGGAGCAGCCAAGCTGAAGAGTTCCTCAAGTCTGGGCAGCCAGAGCCCAGAGAAGCCCACCCAGGAAAGCCAAATACACTGGCTGTAAAGATCAAGCAGCCAAGAGATGGACACAGACACTCAGAGCATCGTTCAGGCAATCCTATGGCAGCACCAGAAGTCCTCCTCCTGCTACCAACAGCCCCAGCTTGGCAGTGAGTCCCCAAGGACCTGACCTCACTGTTGGTGGGAACTGGCACCCCCAGCCTCACACCAGCCTCATATCATAGACAGGAACAGGACCTGGTGATCTTTGTGGGTCTCTTCCAGCCCAGGACAACCTGTGTGTCCTCCAAACTACTCTGATTCAGCAGGACAAGGAGCAGAAACACCTTCTCTAAGTACCTAACAAAAGAGGACAAGCTCCAGCATAAGCTGGCAGAAGAACCCAGCATTGCTAGGGAACACCCAGGGCAGCTTCTCTTCCCCAGGCACCAGACCACTGCTGCATGTTTGCCAAGGGAAAGGGCAGTGATGAATGGCTTCTAGAAGGCCTGATGGCACTGGCTTACCATGGTGATCCTGGCACTGGAGTGGATGCCACAGGCTTGTTGCCATTTGAGATGTTGCCATCCTCAGATACCAGCTTAAAAGAATGATCCTGGAAAGAGAGATGGAGATTAGCCACCAAACAAAGCTGCTGCAGAAGCTGCTATTGGTACACAGAGTAAGGTGGGGTGGATCACCCTTGCTCCCACTGTTCCATGAGTGGTTTCAAGAGCAACCAGACACCTTGAGAGCAGCAGACATGATGTTGTCCATGCCCATAGCTCACTGGGAACAGCAGACACAGCTCTGTGTGTTGCAATGGCAAGGAAAGTCACCTCCTCAGGAGAGAAGGGTGAGAGATGTCCCAACCAGGGGCAGGGGCAGGGACAGGCAGGAGGATGCTCCCACCACTGCTGGACACATAAATTTTGTCCCAGGCTGTGTGACACCTCCAGGTTTGCACACACCTCCCTTAGACTCTCTTCTCTTCCAGCATGGAGAGAAACCCAGGCACAAGCCTCCCTCCTCTGTCTGATCCTCTGACACTACAGTGGCAGAGCTCCTGTGCTCTTATAAAGCACCAAGATAATTAAATAGCTAGCTCTTGAAAATCAACCATGGGAAACAATCCTGCATGGCCAGCACAGCTCCAGCCAGGGACAGTCCTTTATCCTCACTCCAATTTGTGCAGCTCTATTAGTTTAAAGAGGTCTGTTAAAGAAGAAAAGCCCTCACAGACCTTGTCTCCATCGCTCTCCATGGAGGCACCCTTCCTCTCAGCATGTAGGATCAAGGCTGGTGGGCAGGAGGATCTGCTGGATTCCTTGCCATTATCTGTGAAGGGAAAGGATTACCTTTTAGTATGCAAGACACCAAAAGTGGTGAAGAAAAACCACACCACTCCCTGGGGCTCCAAGTCTCCTCTCCTCTTCTTCCTCACTCCATCCTTTGTTCAGACCCATACCTGTGTGCAGGTGATGGGCACCTTTCCTTCATGCTGTCTTTTAATGAGGCACATTCATATACTTTATGAAGTGAGGCTGTTATTGCACTGAGCTTTTTGTCCTGTTCTCCCTGGACCCAAAATATTTTCCTATGGGCACATGGCCACCCCTGGAACATCAGCCACCCAGATACTCCCCTCTCTCCCTAAACAGGATATCACAGAATCCCGTTATCCCAGCATGGTTGGGGTGGAAGGGAGCTCTGGGGATCATCCAGCCCAACCCCCTGCTCCAGCAGGGTCACCCACAGCAGCTTGCCCAGGGTCACCTCCAGCTGCCTTGGGAATCTCTCCCCACAAGGAGAATCCACAGCCTCTCTGGGCAGCCTGGGCCAGGGCTCCAACACCCTCACAACAAACAACTTTCTCCTCCTGCTCAGCTGGAACCTCCTGGCTTCCAGTTGGTGCCCAGTGCCCCTTGGCCTGTCCCTGGGCACCACTGAGCAGAGTCTGGCCCCAGCCTCTTGCCCCCAGCCTTCAGCTCTTGCTCAGCATTGAGCAGCTCCCCTGTGGGGCTGCTCTTCTCCAGGCATTTCCACAGAGCATGGGGAGCACAGCATGGTTGGAAGCACACAACTAACCCAGATGTGCTTCAGGTACAGAAGGAGTGCATGGAACAGAACCATACCTGCCAGTGCCTGATCCATCAGGTTGGTTGCCACGAAGGTCACTGCTGGTGCAGACACAGCAGTTAACCTGGTGACTTGTGCTGGCATCAAGGGACCCACATGAGTGTCCATTCTGGAGGCAGAACCTGCAGGCAGAGAAGAGAATCATAGACATATTTGGGTTGGAAGGGACCTCTAAGATCAATCCAACAGTTGGCCTAACACCCCCATGCCACTAAACCATGTCCCTAAGTACCACATCTAGATGGTTTTTGGACCCCTGCAGGGATGGTGACTCCACCACTGCCCTGGGCCAATGCCTAACATCTCTTTCAGTCAAGCATGTTTATCTAACACCCAACCTAAACCTCCCCTGGCACAGCTTGAGGGTGTTTCCTTTTGTCCTATTCAAACTAGAAGGAAATCTTTTATTTTTTATTATTTTTCCTCTCCAGTAAACAAAACTGCCTTTACAAACCTCATATTTTTTCCTCACCCTATTTCCCAGAGCTCTCCCTTAACCTCCTGCTAAACCATCTCCCTATACTCATTTCCATGCTGAAAACAATGGGCTCTGGGTTCAGTTGCACTGCTGATCTAGTCCATGATGCCCACTGGTTCCCAGCAAATGAGCAAATGAGTGGAAATCTTTAATTACTGACAAGGTGGCCCTCACAACAGCTACCTGCAAGGATATGCTAACCCTTTCAGAAGAGGTGACACTCACCACAAAACATGTAGCCATGGGAAATGATTTTGTTGCTCATTTGAAGGAGCAGCTCTATCAGAGGGAATCACAGCCTGCTCAGACAACCCAGAAACAGAAAATTGCTCAATTATGATAAAGTCATAATCCAGGTATGCTGCTAGAACTATGCTAATTAAAGCAAGTTGCTTAATCCTGGAGAATTCAAGGCTGTTGCTGGATGTGAGGTCAAACCTTGAGCATCAGTTTACCATTAACTGCACATTTTGAAATGAAACCATTTGCCATAGGTCAGGGCTGGGCTGGGCACCAGGTGAATGCCAAGTGCTGTCTGTGAACCTCTCTGCCATCCCAAAGGGAAGAGAAAGGGAAGAAGGGAGAGAGACTGCTGGGCTGGGAAAGAAAACTGCAACAGCTTGGATGGGAAGAAGAACAATAACATGAACTAGATCCAAAGAGATACAAACCAAGCTGGAACCAAGCCCTGGGGGCAAGGATGTCACTGTCACCACTGGTGGTGGGGCAGCACTGGGCAAGTCCCAGACTGGACTCAATGCCAGGTGGGAACTGGATTCAGGAGCTGGATGCTGGAACTGGATTCAGTCCAGTCCTCCCTGGACACTGCCAGTGCAGAAGAGGCTTGACCCTGGTGATCCCTCAGCTTTCTCCTGAACAGGACACCCATGGGATGGGATCCCTTGTTGGTCAGTTTGGGGTCACCTCTCCTGTCCCCTCCTCCCTGCAGCTGCAGCCCAAGGTGGGGCAGAAGCTGGAGCAGTGCCCTTGTTGTGCAGAGGAGCAAGGCTAAGGCAGAGGCTTTCTGCAGCCCAAGGCTTGGCAGGAGCTCTCCCCATGGAGTGTTGTCCCTGCTAGCAGCAGGCACTGCCTGGGAGAAGATGCTGGGAGCTGCAGCAAGTGCAGCCCTGAGAAGAGCCTGAGCCTCTGAGAAGCCAAATCACTCAGCAGGATCAGCTCTGCTCTAGCTCAAACCAGGACACACTTTTCAGGATCTGAAAGACCCATACCACACCATCTCATTTCAGACATAAATTCAAGTGTCCCATCAGCCACCTCCATCTCCTCTTCAGAAGCCACCATTCCAAATCTGAAGTGGCAGTAGGGACACATCCCTGCTTTAAGGCACACTGGGAATAACATCATATTTCCTAAGCATGACCCAAGCTGCAGAATTTACTGCTCTTTTCTTCCACTAACTATTCTTGTGCTGTCAGCCACTTCTCATCCCAGCTTCTCTGCATCTCACAGTAATAGAGATCATCTCTGAAGCCTTCACTCTGTCATAAAACCCACTCACATGCCATAAACCCCTTCATTGATTTTCATTCCTCTGATTCCAGGTGCCAAAGCAGATTATTAAACATAACTCTCACCACTCAGGGACACTCTTCACTTTTCTGGAGGTAACTCTGGTGACATTTTAACATTTACCACTTTTTCTTCCCCAAAACTGCAGCCCTGAGCATCTTCTAGAGATCTTTCCTCGTTGCTCTGAGATGTGGCTCATCACAGCCATCCCAAGAGGGATGTCATAGTTGTAAGATACACCTTGACTACTGTCACTTAGGAAGGCTCAAAGTGTTCAAAAGAGGTAATTTAGCCACAGTAATAATGATGATGTTAATTAGAGAACCACAGAACAGTGTGCACAACAAGAAGCAATGGTCCCACAGCTCATGCACAGCAGTACAGCTCATCTCTGTCTTTTCATTTTGCTGTTCTCCTCCTAAGAGGCTGGAAAATCCCAAGGACATGAGAAGAACATTGAATATCTTTCCTGGCTTCCTCCCACCCTTCCCTTGTCCCTGGTGTACAGGTCTGCTAAGCCAAGGATTGCCAAGCCATGGGCATGCCAGTGGAAGGGGCAGAAAAGAGTGGATGAGAGGACAGTGCCAACAGCATCCTTGGAACCATGGCAGGTCAGGTTGGACTGTAGGGCTCTGAGCAGCCTGATCTGGCTGGTGGTGTCCCTGCTGAACACAGGGAGGCTTGGGCTGGATGACCTTTGATGGTCCCTTCCAACCTGACCCACTCCAAGGTTCTATGACCCTCCCAGGCCCAGGGGAGGTTTGGACAGGGCAGACAGTGGAGAAGGCTACATGTCTCCAGGCACACAGGGCACAGAGTGTCTCAAGCTGTAACATGTCCTTGGGTGCCCAGGCTGATGTCCTCTCTGGCCTAGAGAGTGAGAGACTTCCATGGACCTGTAGGGGCATAGAACAAAGCCAAATGGATACCTAGTCATGCTCCTAGACTGATAACATCTGGGGGAGAAGGGAGACAACAACTAGACCTCTGTGATCCACTAACTGTCCCAACAAAGCAGCCTCAGGCCATTCTTCTGGGGGGTCTCCTCCCCAGGATGGCAGAACCACCAGGACCAGCAGCCCATGCTACCCAGGGAAGATGAATTGCAAGCAGCTGCAGGAAAAGCACCAGCAAAGGAAACATTCTATTATTTCTCTCCCTTTTTTGTTGCTGTTTAGTTTGTTTTGTTTTCACCATGGGGTGAGGATAAGAGAATTTCCTCCCAGACATGATTAGGAGCACGAGGAAGAAATTACCCTGCAGGATACTGTGATAAATTTCATCCATGCTTGCTTTGAAGAGGGGAAGATAAAGAAAGCATTTGCAGAAGAACAGCAACAGGTAAGTGTCATGTCTGTTGTGCTACCCAGAGCACAATGATGTGGCTGGAGGCACTTGTACCTTGGCCACCTCTAACAAGACAGTGAAGCACTTTCCATCTCCAGATGATGTTCAGACCTCAGGCAATGGCACATTTCTTTTTTTTTTTCCCTGCCTCTGTCAAAGCCCCTGGCAAAACTCTTAACTTTGATGAGTTCTCTGGATCTACAGCAATGTTGCAGGAGCATCAGCCCCACCAGTGAAGTCCAAGGTGCCTCTGATGAGATGGAGTCATCCATGGAAGAGCAGACCCACCACAGCCCCTGCAGGTTTACAGAGAAGCCCAGCAGGACACACTCAGGACTGGACTGACATTCTGGTTTCCATTCCCTTGGAGACCTTTTCTTAAGCTAGGATTTCCACCTGCCACTTGGATGGACATCTCTACACCAGAAGTTCCATCAATAATGCCTTCCACTATGAGAGCTGTTTGCCTTTCTTTGGCTCTTCAAATGAATTTGAGTGACAACCAAAAGGCCACTTCCATCCTGCCACCTCCAGAGTCATCAGAGACAGACTAACATGGAATTTCATCCTCAGGTCCCTTCTGATCCTGCTGAGGGCTGTGCCCATGGCTGCCTTGTTATCTGCCACAACCAAGCCTATGCAGCTCTTCTGAGCTCACCCAAAATGACCATCTTAGAAGAGAACAACAAACCAAGAACCACTGGAGATGAGCATGGCCAGGAACCTCTGGCTTCTCCTTGGCCACCTTCAGATTTGCAAAGGAAAGAAGAAAGGTTCACACCTATACATGTGAGCCTGTGCTGTCAGAGGAGCTCAACCCAGGTCCCCTCCTTGCTGCTGAAGGTCTCCTCAAGGAGACAGGTTTCTCTCAAGCAGCCACATGCTTTCTGGATGGACAAACTCTTTGAGAAACATTGAGCTGATCCAAAACCAGTTCCCAAGTATGACCAGGGACCATGGCTCACATCACCACTATTTACCAGGGACTGCAGGAGAGAACATCACACCCAGCTCCAAAACTGCCACCAGTCCCATCCCACCACTGCCAGCCCCATCCCACCACTGCCTCCCACACAGCAACTCCATCCACACAGTGTGGGAACCATCAAGCCCTGGCCCAGGCTGCCCAGGGCAGTGGTGGAGTCACCATCCCTGGAGGGGTTTCAAAGCCCTGGAGATGTGGTGCTGAGGGCCATGGCTTAGTGGTGAGCTGGCAGTGCTGGTTAAGGGTTAGACTCAATGATCTTAAAGGTCTCTTTGAACCAAAACAGTTACAAAGGCAGTGCTGGTGAAGGGTCGGACTTGATGACCCTAAAGGTCTTTTCCAACCTAAATGATCTTCTGACACATGGGCTGCACTTGCAGCCACCTGAAGGTTGACACCCAACTTCTGAGGTCTCTAGGGACACCAGGGAGATGCAAGCTCACAGCAAGTTCTGCACATACACAAGCAATTCTCTCCACCCAAAATAGGAGTCATTTTCACCACACGCTTAATTACCTGCCTATGGTTAGGAGGTGAGATCAGCTCTGCTCATCTTGCCTATACTGCATCTCAGAACATGACTTCCCAGTGTACAACTTCAGCTGCTGCTTCACCCTGATTGATTACCACATCCAGGGACAATAAAATTATCAGAGCATCTTTTGATGTGATGGAAGCAATTAGCTCACAGCTTCCACCCATACTGGAGTCAAGCACACAGATACATACACAGAGATATATATATATATATATTATTTCATACATGCAGATGGAATTCAACTGCTCACTTTAATTATATCTGATGCTCACCAAACAAGCTCGAATGATTTAAGGCAATCATAGCCTTTAAGGAATAAATATTTATGATTTCTAGAGCTTTGTGCTTTCAGTCTTTGCAATGGATGGATTTGGAATGCAAATAGACTCTGAGGATGGAGTTTAATGTCATCCTTCCACAGAAGCTTTTGGTATGAACTGAACATAACCTGGGCTGGAGTAAGACCAAGATATGAACTGTGAAGAACTTAACACCCACTCAGGCTTTGTGCTTTTCATCATTCAGCTGAAGCAAATTTTACTACAAAGCAATCCAGAGGAGGGGGAGGATAAAAAGTGATCTTTTCTCTGAAGCTTCTGATTCCCCTTTGAGCCCAGGAGCCCTGACTAGCAGGTCATGGGTTCTGAGAACATCTGCCCATTGGTAAGGTTAGGCCATGGGTTTTGCTGTCACCAACAAACACCAGCAACCTACATCCCAACACCACTGCCACAAGGAGGGTACAAGGACAAAGGAGCACAAGAGCAGAGGAGCACAAGGTTCAGAAATCTGAAGATCCCCTGTGAGTGGTTGGGCTTGATGATCTCAAAGGTCTTTTCCAACCATAATGATTCTGTAAGTGATGCACTGCCCTGGCCTGCATCCCTGGTGGTGGAACTCAGAGGGAAGAGCTGAGAGTGCCCAAGGCTGGGACTACCCTGCCCCTGCCCATGGAGGTCCAGGGTGTCCCTGTACCCACCTCCATCCAGCTGATTCCCACATCCACCCTGCCAAGCCCTGCCTCAGGAAAAATGCTGAGGGTGTTGGAGCCCTGGCCCAGGCTGCCCAGAGAGGCTGTAGAGTCTCCTTCTGGGGAGAGATTCCAAGCCCAGCTGGAGGTGACCCTGGGCAAGCTGCTGTGGGTGACCCTGCTGGAGCAGGGGGCTTGGACTAGATGATCCCCAGAGGTCCCTTCCAACCCCAGCCATGCTGGATTCTGTGGTTACAGGGCCCTGGGCATGCACAGCCCAAGCACCAGGCAATCCTTCTCTTGAGCTCAGTACAGGCATTGGGATTATCCTGTTAACCTGCTGGGTTTGGGAGGTCACTGCTTTCCTCTCCAGGAAAGCTCTAGGGTCTCTGCTCCAGCTGTTTCCCAGCTTAATCTTTTGAGTGAGGCAAAGGCAGAGAAGATTTCCATCACTTACCAGGTTGAAACCCAGCTCTGCAGCTCTGACCTCCCCACAGAGGCTGAAATCCCTTCAAATACAAGTTTCCTCAGAGGTGGAGGCTTCCTGCCAGTTCAGCTGCTCTCAGCCATGGAAAGATGGAATTTTGCTTCCTATTTCAATGTATTGTAGCACTTCATTTTGTTCCTGGACCCTAAAAAGCTGGTGTTTTACTTCCTCTGCTCTGTCAAAAGTCTTATGCCTTGGTTTTGGGTTATCTACCCCTCCCTCTGCAGAGCAGAGAGAATCACCTTTGGTTTCTAAAGACAGTGAAAATTGTCAGTGGCAAAAAGCCCCATAATGTAAGTTTCAGAAGTGTTCCCATGCCCAAAGAGAAGTAAAAACCCAACCTCTTCACAGCATAATTGTGTTGACTCTCAAGCCACTGATGCAGCACTGCAAATCCCAGGCTCAATAAGGAGCCCAGCAGGCCCTCCAAGATAGGCTTATTTCTAAGTCAAATCTGAGCCACAATGATTCTCTTTTACATCCAAATTGAAATGTAATGAGAATGTTTTAACAAAGAGTATTAAATATTCAGTGGTCTGGCTCTGCTCAGGAGAGGCTTTGCCTTCCACTTCCAGAGGAACCCATGGAGAGATGCTGATGTGAGGCAAGCTTTGGGCTTTCTGCGTCTGACAGCACAGAGAGGAATTCCACTTTGCCATGGGAAAGAAACAAACAGAAAGAAAGCAAACAAAACCCAACCAATAAACACCAGAGAAGCCTAAAGCAGGAGATAGGCTATAAATATGAAGTGCAAAGCTAATATTGAATCCAAAGGCTCACCAGGGCTCTCCTGACAGCAGCAGAATTCAGCTGCTGCTTCCTGTTGTGGGGAGTAGCTGCAGAGAGCATCAGCTGTGGGAGCAGAGCTCACTGCTCCCAAACTTGCCATCCATTCCTTATGTCTGCCTGCTCCTCATCCTCTACAAACTGGTGGTGCTGTACAACCCAGAGAAGAGGAGAACTGGTGGCACTGAGCACATCCAACCTCCTTGTCTTCCAAGGGTCAGGATTTTAGGGGAAATTTCCTCAGGTTCTGTGCTTGTGGTTTTTTTCCTCTCCCCAATGGAAAGCCAATGTGTGATGCTGCAGGGGAACCAGAGCACACTGGGACAGACCAGTGGCAAAACCTTTCACATTTAACTGCTTTCTGTTGTCTCTCTGATGTCTCCTGGGGGATTTGAGAGGAGGAAGTTCAGGCAAAGTTCAAAGGTCTTGAAAAGAAGAATATGAGAACCTGAAGAAGTGAACAACTGGGGTTAAGCAGGTTGGGCAAGAAGCATCAGAAGGAAGCAGCTACCACCAGAAGGAACCAAATCCAGCAGAGAAATGCTGCTTTCTGCAGGTGGGGAAGGTGACAGGCAGAAGAACTCCTTGCAGGATGGTTCAGGTCTAAGGGAAGAGAATAATTCTGCAGCTATGGATGCTCCAATTCTTTCACTACTGAAATCTGCCTTGGAGTTTCATTATTGAATGACTCCTCTGGAGGGCTTTGCCTGTTCCTATCCCCAAGGGCACTCCCCACAAGAAGATGATGGGGGCACATGTCACCCTGCTTCCCCCCTGAGGACCTTCCCTTTGCCCATCTGGCTCTGCCCAAGGTGCTCTCAGTGACAGGGAGGATTAGTCTCCCAACAGTTCCTGGAACAGAAACATGTGGTTTACTGCTGAGGAGAAGAGAGCAATGAGATTAATAATTTCAATGGCTGTGTCTAATAGGCAGTAACAGGCACAGAAACTCACCAATTCATTTTTATTATTGCTGTTATCATTTTATGACCCCAGAAGTTAGTGAAGATCAGGGCCCAGGGACTTGCTTCATTTAGAAGCAAAATCCATCATCATTAGGTAATTTGGGCAATAGTGCTTATTTGTGGAGGACAGGAGAAGTCTCTTTGCTGGAACAAAGGAGGAATTGAACAGTAACAACAACAAAAAATAATGAAAATCAATTTTTACAAACCAAGCAGCCTCCTCCAGCTGCATTCAGCTCTGCTCTCACCTCTCCCTCAAGGTCACTCCAAGCTTTTCCTCAAGCCATTTTCAGCTGGCTAAACTCAAGGCTGCCCAGAGGCCACCTGGGCTGAATTCACTTTCCCTATTCAGTTGCTTTGAAAAGCCCAGACATGTTCATGGAAAATATTCAGCACTTGCTGAATCTGGTTCTCTTCTGCTCTCTGCTTCACACTGCAAAATGTGCTGCATTTGTAGGGCAGCAGCTGCTCAGCACTGGTCTGTGAAGGTGTTGCTAGGGGAATCCTTAGAATCAGAGAACCAGAGAATCATTAGGGTTGGAAAAGACCTCTAAGATCCTCAAGTCCAACCATGAACCAGCACTGCCAGGTCACCACTAAGCCATGGCCCTCAGCACCACATCTCCGTGTCTCCAACCCCTCCAGGGATGGTGACCCCACCACTGCCCTGGGCAGCCTGGGCCAGGGTTTGACAACCCTTTCAAGGAAGAAATTGTTTCAAGTGCCCAACCTAAACCTCCCCTGGTGCAGCTTGAGTCCTTCCCTTGTGAGAAACATCTCCAGCACAGCTGGCAGAGACACTACCCAGCTGCTGAAAGGGTTAGCAAATCCTTCCCTACCCTCAGCAAACTTACACCAGCAAGAAGTCAGTCTCACCCAGGTCTGGCAGAGCAAAGCCAGCCTGCCCTACCTCCTTCCCTCCCCTCCAGCACTGGTTTGCTGGAGAAGACCTCCACCATGCTGCAATACCCTGTGAGGCTACACAGGAAGACAGAGTGACTACAGCCACCCCAAAAAGAACCCCCAAAGCTGAGGTGGTGGTGTAAAACCAGCACCCACTCTTTCTAACTTCCCCTGGTACCTGCCAGGGAAGCAGCTCCAGCAGGCAATGATGATTGATGGTGCAGAGATGTGCACAACTGCCAAGTGCTTCCTCACCTGGAACACACTGGTGGCTCCATGGCTTCTCAGCTGGAAACCAGGCACTGAAGCAGATTTAGCAATGAGATGCAAACAGGATTTGTTTGCTTGCTTATAAAGAAAGACAGGCCATGCATGAAGAGCATTTACACCAGGAGTTTGAGAGTACATTTTGTCCAGGACCACAGCTAGACTTGCTGGTGACCTGGTGCAAGATTCAGCCTGATCTTTCCCTTCCTCTTCCTGCAGTGACTCTGGAAGGAGGTTGATCTGCAATAAGATTCTCTCTGTTCCAGGGAATGGGGATGAGCTGGCAGCCAAAGCAAAGCCAAACATCTGCTGGTTTATAACTGATGCAGAAAGGGAGGGCATGGGGTGAGGAGAAACACCTGGAAAGGCAGGTAAGACAGCAGAGACCTTCTGAGCATGGACCATGAAACTGTCACAATATGGTCTGGGTTTCATCAGCAAATGTATTCGGAGCCACCAGTAACAGGGTCTGTTACCAGAGCACTCTCTAGGGCACACAAGTGACACTCTGTGTGCTGGACAAGATCTTTAAGATCATCAAGTCCAACCGTTAACCAGCACTGCCAGGTCACCACTAACAATGTCCCTCAGCACCACATCTCCAGGGCTTCTAAACCCCTCCAGGGATGGTGACTCCACCCCTGCCCTGGGCAGCCTGGGCCAGGGCTTGACAACCCTTTCCATGGAGAAATTCTTCCTCATCTCCAACCTAAACCTCCTTTGCCACAACTGGAGGCTCTTTCCTCTTGTCCTATCATTTCTCCCTAGGCAGAAGAGCCCAAGCCCCCCCTGGCTCCAGCCTCCTCTCAGGGAGTTGCAGAGAGCCAGAAGGTCTCCCCTGAGCCTCCTCTTCTTCAGGCTAACCAAGCCCAGTTCCCTCAGCTGCTCCTCACAACACTTCTGCTCCAGACCCTTCCCCACCTTCCTTGCCCCTCTCTGGCCACACTCCAGCACCTCAGTGTCCTTCTGGGAGTCAGGAGCCCAAAACTGACCCCAGGATTGGAGCTGTGGCCTCCCCAGTGTCCAGTCCAGGAGGCCAATCCCTGCCCTAGCCCTGCTGCCACCCTAGTGCTGATCCAAGCCAGGATGCTGTTGGCCTTCTTGGCCAACATAAAATAACTCCCTGAAGCTCTAGCAACCTTACAAGCCCATGGGTATTCCATGCACAGGGTGGGAAGCTGGAGTAGGACTCCCCCAGCAGTGCCCAAGTCCTACCTCCAACCTGATGCCTGGTCCTGACCCCTTGTGTGGGTAGGGAAACAAAATATAGGAGGATTTTAGAAATGAAGACTATGATAGTTCCCCAAGAAAATAGAAACAGCACTTTAAAAGTTGGCAGCTTCCTTGCTTCTGGCAGAATTACCCTGATTGCTTTGCAGTTCTTTCTCCAGGTTCCCTGAGGGTTTAATTTTTGTTTGAGTTTTCCCATTTTTAATTTAAAAAGGAAAAAAAAGAAAAAAAACCAGCCCATTGCTGCTGAAGATCTATTCCAGTGTTAGAGGGGAAAGCAGCACATGTAATGTATTCAGTGACTTGTGATGGGAAAGAGGGAAATGGCAGTGAGAGTGAAGGGTGGTACCAAAGGGAAGGTAAGAAACAGCTCTCAGCAGCTTCAGGTACCTCCTGACACAGCCACAGGCACCTGAGGGCATCCCAGCACACTAGCAGTGGCAGGAGCTAGCTGAGGAGTTTTGACACAGAACATGTGATTGGTTTGAGTTCAAAATGGGTTATGTTGGAAGCTCAGTCTGCTCACTGTTACTCCATCAGATCAATACATGGCCCCATGAGGAGGTCAGAAAATTACCAGAGGACCTTCCCATTTTGGGAAAATGAAAAACAGCAGCATGAGACACAGGAGTAGAGAGAGACAGAGACAGACACACACACACATATGGAAGTGAGCACAGAGAGACAACATAGAGAACAGTCACCAGGGGTCTCATGGGGTGAATGAAGAACAGTGTGACCAGCAAGTCAGGGGGAGTTCACCTCCCCCTCTACTCTGTCCTAGGGAGGCCACAGCTGGAGTCCTGGGTCCACTTCTGGGCTCCCCAGTTCCAGAGAAACAAGGAACTACTGGGGAGAGTCCCTTGGAGGCCAGGAAGATGCTGAGGGCACTGCAGCAGCTCTGGCAGGAGGAAAGGCTGAGAACCCTGGGGCTGCTGAGCCTGGAGAAGAGCAGCCCCACAGGGGAGCTGCTCAATGCTGAGCAAGAGCTGAAGGCTGGGGGCAAGAGGCTGGGGCCAGACTCTGCTCAGTGGTGCCCAGGGCCAGCCCAAGGGGCACTGGGCACCAACTGGAAGCCAGGAGGTTCCAGCTGAGCAGGAGGAGAAAGTTGTTTGTTGTGAGGGTGTTGGAGCCCTGGCCCAGGCTGCCCAGAGTGTCGTCTTCTCTGCAGAGATTCCAAAGCCTTCTTGGCCCTGAGGGCACATTGCTGGCTCATGGAAGGTCAGGAATGATCAGGTTTATGATGAGTTCTCATCTCCCTGGAGCTGCCCCAGCACAGCTCCAGGGTCCTGGACCTGGCCCCTGCAGGAGCAAAGTTTTTTCTTCCTGTTTTCTTTTTTGGAGGCTATTTGCCCAAAGTTGCCTGGGTTCCTCCACAAACCCACATGAAACCAGCAGCATCTTTTGTACAAGTCTGAAAAGAAAGGTCAACCTTTCAAAGCCTGAATGAACACCTCAGTAAAGAAAGGGACTGTAAAACCTCAGCCTGTCAGAAGTGCCCAAGCACCCAGGAGAACAGAAAGTGCTTGGAATGTCAAAGGGGATTCAACTGAAGTTTGCACTTATTGAAATAGCAGGAGGCACATATCCCTAGGAAACCAGGCCTCATTAGGTCACAGAACTACTTAAGGAGGTAATTGCCCATCTCCTTGAACACTCACTGGCCAGCAGACAAGGCCATCTCAGCAATCAAGTGCAAGTCATCTCCTCTGGCTGCTGGTGAACACCTGGCTTTGAGAGCCTTGTTTTATCATCCCTGATCACTGAGGAATTAGGACTGTTTGAGTTCCAGCTGGGAGGATTCTGCCCAGGTTTAATTCATGAATCATGAAATGGTTTGGGTTAGAAGAGACCTTTCAAGGTCACCCAGTCCAACCCCCTGCAGTCAGCAGGGACATCTGCAGCTAGAGCAGGTTGCTCACAGCCCCAGACAACCTGAGCTGGGATGGTTCCAGGGATGGGACATCTCCCACCTCTCTGGGCAACCTGGGCCAGCATCTCACCACCCTCAGGGGAAAACATTGCTTCCATCTAGTCTAAATCTCCTCTTTCAGTTTCAAACCATCAGCCCTTGTCCTGTCCCAACAGCTCCTGCTCAAAAGTCTGTCCCCATCTTTCTGATAGTTCCCTTGAAGTGCTGCAAGGCTGCAGTGAGGTCTCCCTGGAGCCTTCTCTTCTCCAGGCTGAACAACCCCAACTCTCTCAGCCTGGCCTCACAGCAGAGAGCTTCCAGCCCTCAGATCATTTCTCTGGCTTCCTCTGGCCCTGCTCCCCCAGGTCCATGTCTGTGCTGTGCTGAGGACTCCAGAGCTGACCCCAGCACTGCAGCTGAGGTCTCCCCAGAGCAGAGCAGAGGCAGAATCCCCTCCCTGCCCTGCTGGCCACTGAATGAAAGAGAAGGGGGGAGTGATGTCTCCCTGCACATCCCCACTAACCTCCTCACCACACCTTGTCAGGTCCCTGCCATCAGCCAGCAGGTGCAGATCCACCCCAGTTCAAAGAGCAGCCCAGATGTGCCCAGAGCAGCTGGTTGAACACTGCCTTGGGCATGGCTCACAGATGGCAGCAGGCTCCCAGCAGAAAAGTGTTTGGAAAATATTTGCATCTCATTGCAATAAGTCTCTGTTCCACTGGTGAAGGCCAAGCTGGCAAGGGGAGTCTGCATAAAGACCAGATCATTGGGAAGCACTGACATCAGTAGCAGTTTGGCATTTAAAGAGCTGCTTTGAGGGATCCCACATGCAAACCTACCTAGGAACTGGCAGTGATGCCTGTGAAAGGTGCTTGAGAATCTCAGAATCCATCATGGCTGGGGTTGGGAAGGACCTCCAGGGATCATCCAGTCCAACCCCCTGCTCCAGCAGGGTCACCCACAGCGGCTTGCCCAGGGTCACCTCCAGCTGGGCTTGGCAATCTCTCCACACAAGGAGACTCCACAACCTCTCTGGGCAGCCTGGGCCAGGGCTCCAACACCCTCACAACAAACAAGCTTCTCCTCCTGCTCAGCTGGAACCTCCTGGCTTCCAGTTTGTGCCCAGTGCCCCTTGGGCTGTCACTGGCCACCACTGACTCTCCTGGGTTCATCTGCAGCAGATGTCCCTGGACATGTCAGTGTGAAATCCTCACTATTGACTTCTGACACAGCTCAGTGCTTCTGCCATTGGAGCTGTTTGAAGGAAAACCCTGGGAGCCTTTTCCCACTGCCTGGCTACATCTCCATTGCCTGGGAAGCACTGTGTGACATCAAGTCTGAAGCAGTCTGTGTTTTCTTCAGGAAAGAAACACACAAACTTTAATAGAAATCAATAGATGAGAAAGTGATCATTTTCTTTTGTTTACAAGAGCAAATTGTTTGTGACTTGATGGGGTTTTCTGTTTTGATGTGCAATGAGCCCTGGTTCCCTTAAAGACAGAAGGAAAACTAAATTGTCATGTCAAATAATTGGCAGGCTCTGTGTCACTATTAGTTTCAGATAATTAAGTGAGATCTACTTTGGAGCAGAGCCAAACCTCAGTCATATGGCAATTGCTTTTGCAGAGCCCAACCAAGATCATCCAGAGCCTCTCCTCCTGCACCTTCATTGCTGTGTCCTTCCAAACTCAGGTCTCAAACCAGCTCAAAAGCTTTTGGAGAAACAAAACCACTGCATTCACATCCCTGCCTAGTAACAGCAGGATTGGTGTCATCTTTCTGAAGCCAAAGCTGGCTCAGCACCTCTGCATAGCTCACCTGAGTACAGGACACCAGTAGGGATCAACCCAGCCCAGCCCATGGAGGTAGATGGACAAACAGCCCTTTTCATGCAGGAGGATCCCAGACAAGGTCTTTAACATTTGGGTGCTCTTAAGCCTCATGCACTGATTCACAGATGGGTCTTGTACTACTGATTCCTACCTTCCTCTTTTTGCAGTGCTTGCCAGTTCTGTGGCAGCCACACTAGGGTTCAGGAGATCAGGAGAAGTTCAAGAATCATAATGACCACAGCTGGAGTCCTGGGTCCAGTTCTAGGCTCCCCAGTTCCAGAGAGACAAGGAACTGCTGGAGAGAGTCCATTGGAGGCTAGGAAGATGCTGAGGGCACCACAGCATCTCTGGCAGGAGGAAAGGCTGAGAGCCCTGGGGCTGCTTAGCCTGGAGAAGAGCAGCCCCACAGGGGAGCTGCTCAATGCTGAGCAAGAGCTGCAGGCTGGGGGCAAGAGGCTGGGGCCAGATTCTGCTCAGTGGTGCCCAGGGCCAGCCCAAGGGGCACTGGGCACCAACTGGAAGCCAGGAGGTTCCAGCTGAGCAGGAGGAGAAGCTTGTTTGTTCTGAGGGTTTTGGAGCCCTGGCCCAGGCTGCCCAGAGAGGCTGTGGATTCTCCTTCTGGGGAGAGATTCCAAGCCCAGCTGGAGGTGACCCTGGGCAAGCTGCTGTGGGTGACCCTGCTGGAGCAGGGGGGTTGGGCTGGATGATCCCCAGAGGTCCCTTCCAACCCCAACCATGCTGGGATTCTCCAATCTCAGTTTAGGTTCCCACTTCCATTGGGAACTGCATTTCTTTGCAATGTGCATTTCCAATGGCATTGCATTTCTTCCCCTACTCCAACAGCAGATTCTCCTCTGCCAGCTCTCTACAAACTGTTACTCCACAAAGAGCTGCTGGAACCATATTTTGTGTAGCAGAAAGCTCAGAGTTTCTCTCTGAAGATGTATCTTGGCTCTGCTCACCCAACATGGGCAACTGGAGATGAGCTGTGCTGCTTCTCCAGCCCCTATGTGGTTCAAAGCCATGCCCACATAGCCTTAACCACATCCTTCAGAAAGGATGGAGCTGTCTGCCTTCATAGCATGGAAAAATGGTCAGAGAGCCCCAGGGGACTGCAGATTCTGACACTGTTCTGCAACATCTGATCTTCATTCAATGTGATTTTAACAGGACAATTGATTTTTGAGGGACGAGGAGAAAATACAATCTCATCTCATTCCTTGCAAGTGGCTATTTACAAGATACAAATCATAAAGACAACATGGCCACAGATATTAGATTACAATCTCTGCTGGGCTGCTGGGCTTGGAAATTACTTTGCTTCTGCTAAAGCTTACCCCAGAATATTCTCCCCTCAAGATGATCCTTCTTGATATCAAGTAATCCATTGCAGGCACACACACACACAGAGAGTCGTTTGAGGGAACAGCAAAATCAGCTCCTTCACTCCTCTGAGGAGACATTAGCTTGTTTTTGGTGTTCTCCAGCTTGGATTCTCCCTCCCCCTGAGAGATGACCACACACAGGATACATACAGGGTGACCATACACTGTCTGGGCAGACAGACAGTGAAGCATTTAGGGTCACTGGGCACTCAAGCTGGCACACACAGAAGGGTTCTGCTGAACCTCTTGGACAGCCTGAGCTTTGAGATCATCATTTCCACAGGCTCCATCCACACCAGCTCCAAGGGCAGCTCCTTGGCTTTCCCTCAACAGGTGACAAGTGCCTCCAGCATCACCACAAACTGCACTGAACTGTACCTGGAGCATTCCAAAACATCTCCAGCTTCAGTGAGGCCAGTGCAGGGAAAGCTCTGCAGTGCAGATACACCTGATGGTGACTTCAAAACCCTGTCACAAGAGCAGGGACTACCCCTGCTGAGGTGGGTGCACTGATCCATTGCCCATGTGTGATCCACACATTCCAGCTCCAAACTCCTAACCAGGGCTCACCACTACATCTTCACCTTGGTCCTTCACACCTATCCAGTGCCAAAGCAGCAGCTACAAAGCCAAGAGAAGTCAACTCAGTCAAATGCCAGAACTCTCACAGAAATCCCAGAGCAGCACTGGGCACCTGTGGGCAGCCTGGGCCAGGGCTCCAACACCCTCACAACAAACAACTTTCTCCTCCTGCTGCTCAGCTGGAACCTCCTGGCTTCCAGTTGGTACCCAGTGCCCCTTGGCCTGGCCCTGGGCACCACTGAGCAGAGTCTGGCCCCAGCCTCTTGCCCCCAGCCTTCAGCTCTTGCTCAGCATTGAGCAGCTCCCCTCTGGGGCTGCTCTTCTCCAGGCTAAGCAGCCCCAGGGCTCTCAGCCTTTCCTCCTGCCAGAGCTGCTCCAGTGCCCTCAGCATCTTCCTAGCCTCCACTGGACTCTCTTCAGTAGTTCCTTGTCTCTCTGGAACTGGAGAGCCCAGGATTGGACAATCCAGACATGGCCTGACTAGGGCAGACTAGAGGGAGAGGAGAACCTCCCTTGACCTGCTGGTCACACTGTTCTTCATGCTCCCCAGGAGACCACTGGTCTTCTTGGCCACAAAGACACATTATTGGTTTCTGGTGAACTTATCCACCACCACTCCCAGCTCCTTCCCTGCAGAGCTGCTTCGCAGCAGGTCAACCCCTAACCTGTCCTGGTCCATGAGGTTATTTCTCCCCAGGTGGAGGACCCTACCCTTGCCCTTGTTGCCTCTGCCCTTTTCCTGCACCCTCCTTCCACCCTCCCCAGCAGAAGCAGTTGCTGCAGTTTTGTTCCTGCAGGGTGATTTTAAGCTCCCTCTTCATTCTGCATTGACAGAAGCACTTGAGGAACAAGGAAATTCTGAAGTGAATTGCTCACTGGAGCAGGAAGAGGAGATGTGCAGAGAGAAAGTCAGCAAGAATTGCTGTAGATCTGCAGAGCAAGTGCTAAGTGTCAGTGAGCACCTTCTGCCAGCCAGCTGAGCTGGGGGAAGCTTTTTCTATCCAATTCCTCTTCTGCTAACAACCTGGGGTGGTTTTGTTCAGCTTCCAACAGATGAGCACAGAAACAAGTCAAGTCTAAGTGGCTACAAAACCAAGATGAAGCCACAACCAGTCAAAAGCCCTTAAAGCTGCCAGCTGAAGGGCCAGGTCTGGCCTCTGTTAAGAACTGTTCCTGGGTTATGGGTGGTTCCAATTACCATGGTTAAAAGCCACCCAAGAAACCCTCCCTGAGCTGAGGGAGGGGCAATGTGATGAGGTTAGAGCCAGGTTGGGGTTGGTCTCTTCTCCCTAGAAAAAGATAGAAGAGGAAACAGCCTCAGGCTGCACCAGGGGAGGTTGAGGTTGGATATCAGGAACAATTTCTTCCCCCAAAGGTAATGCAGCCCAGGTCATGGCTGGCTTCTGGGCTCTGGGCACACATTGCCAGCTCATGTCCAGCTTTTCACCCACCCAAGTCCTTCTCCTCAGGCTGCTCTCAAAGTCAGCACAAAGGATGTCCAGAGAGGAGAACAATCATCACTGCATTCCCAAGGAAAGGCAGAGTGCTCCAGGGAATGCTTGTCCTCCAGCTGGTCTCATAGGAAAGAGGACAGTATAATGACACCACAGCACAGTGGAAACCACAAACAACTCCTTAAGGAAATTTCTTGGAGTTACTCTCAACTGTGAGAAGTTTCTGTGAGTTACTGAACTGCTTCAGCAACATGGGGACCTGGAACCACCATGTCCCATGCATCTGAAGACCAACCTGTGCCATATATCACCACAGAGACTGTGTCTCACATCTCCTCCTCTTACATTAACACCTTTCTGGCCAAATATCTTCCTGATTTTCACAAGACTAAGCTGAGGGGGAAAAAAGCATCAAGGTGATATTACTGATTAAACATAAATCTTTCCAGAGCTGTGCCAAAAAAGGAGGAACCTGAGAGCTGGGTCCTGTCATCAGCTGATAACCATGGTGATGGCTGAGAAAACACAAGCCTGTAAGGAAACACCTGAGAACCTCCCTAGCTGAGCTGGGCTGAGAGGCAGGAGAGGGAAAAAGCACAAGAAAAAGAAGGGAAGGGGGGAAATAATAAAAAGGGAAATGCTCTACCTACTGAGGACACCTAAATGTAAGGAAGAACTTGTTTGGTGTGAGGGTGTTGGAGCCCTGGCCCAGGCTGCCCAGAGAGGTTGTGGAGTCTCCTTCTGGGGAGAGATTCCAAGCCCAGCTGGAGGTGACCCTGGGCAAGCTGCTGTGGGTGACCCTGCTGGAGCAGGGGGGTTGGACTGGGTGATCCCCAGAGGTCCCTTCCAACCCCAACCATGCTGGGATGTGGGGATTCAGTGTAGAAGCCTCTGGGAAGATGTGGCCATCACCAGATGCCTGCAGAGGTCACATCCAGAACAGTCTCAGGTCCTCCAGCAAACAGCACAAGGATAATGTTCTCTTTATCCTTCCCAAAACAACCACAGCCTCCTAAACCCAGGCAGCAGGTGAACAAGATCCTCTGGAAAGCAAACAAGATGCTAATTCAGAGAAAAGAAAACCAAAGAAAGAAATCAATAAATGAAACTCCAAACCCAAGCATTCTGCAGCAAATTCATCTCTGCCTCCAGCAGCCAGAGCAGAGCTGCCAGGCTGGGGAGCAGCTGCAGCTGGGTTTGTGCAATATGGCACAGAAAGTCAGGCTGCTGGCTAGCAGGGGATGAAATCCAGATGCTTAGTGTCTGGGAGGTCCAAAGGCCATGGAATGAAATCATCCTCCAGCTTCACCACCAGAACAAGGAAGATGTTAAATGAAACCAAGCTCTTGAGCTGGCTTAGGGGAGAAACTAACTAACTGTTTAGACTCTTGTTGGAAACACTGGGTCCTTTCTGTGCTTCATCTTCAGAGCTGGGGAAACCAGTGGCATCTGGCAGAGGATGAGACCCTGGAGATTGCCACTCCTGAAGTGACTAACTGAATGTAAGGGTGAGCATCACTCACTGGTGGAGTTGAAGGTTACAGCAGAGGTCTGGGGCCAAGGTCTATCTCCAGCCCCAGCTTTACACAGAGTCATAGAATTGGGTAGGTTGGAAGAGACCTTTTAGATTATGGAGTCCAACCCTTAACCAGCACTGCCAGGTCACCACTAACCCATGGCCCTCAGCACCACATCTCCAGGGTTTTCCAACCCCTCCAGGGATAGTGACCACACCACTGCCCTGGGCAGCCTCATCCAGCCCTTAACAACCCTTTGGGGGAAGAAATTATTCCTCATGCCCAACCTAAACCTCCTCTGATGCAACTTGAGGCTCTTTTCTCTTGTCCTAGCACTTGTTCCTTGGGAGACCAACCCAGGGGCTGTCAGACCTCCTGGCTTGGTGGCACAGTCATCTCCGTGGTGTTTTGTGTGTGGGAAACAGAACTAAATCTGCAAAGAAATCAATGAAATTCTCTCTAGCTACTCCAGGGAAGCAACTGCAGCCCACTTAAAAAAATGGGGAATTTAATTAATTTTCCTTATTTATATTCTGGCCAACAAACTAGGATTCATTTTCTCTCATTAAATTTATTTACACTTCTACAGAGGGGCCTGACTGAGAAGTCAGCCAGGGAACATCTCCTGACTCTTACCCATAACTGGCTACAAACACCACGAAAACTGCTCTCCATTTATTTCCCTTCACCTAAGACACAGAATGGGCAAAGCAGTTTGAGGGAGGAAATGACAGTAACACTAGTGACCTTCTCCTCACACCACCTGTGACCTCCCCAGGGCATGCAGCCCTCTGCATCTCCCCTTGGGCTGGAGGACCAAAGCCACCAGGAGAAGGGCTGGCAGAAAACCACCCTGAGCCCTCAGCCTTGCAGATCCCCTGAGCTGCCTGGAGGCGAAAGGACATCACTAGGATGCTTCCCTGAAGTTTATATTTGGGTTTCCTTCAAATAATCTCCTGAAGAGGTATTTCTGCATCTTTTTCTAACACATGACACTGAGGATTCTCTTCCAGAAGGTAGAGGGTTCTGCAGATGCAGCTTCCAGAATAGACCACGGGATCTCCTTCACCAGACACTTGTTCTGCACTGAGTTTACACAATATTACTGCCCAGGCCAGGAGGAGAATCCCTGCCCTACTCCTGCTGCCACACTAGTGGTGATCCAAGCCAGAATGCTCTTGGCCTTCTTGCCCCCCTGGGCACTCTGTTGGCTCATCTTCAGCTGCTAACAACCAACCCTCTTAGGTCCTTTTCCCCCAGGCAACTTCCCAGCCACTCTGCCCCAAGCCTGGAGGGTTCATGATGATGTTGTGACCTCAATGCAGAAGCCAGCACTTGGCCTTGTTGAACCTCATCCCATGGATCCAACCTGGCCAGACTCCTCTGTAGAGCCTTCTATCCTCCAGCAGATCAACGTTCCCACCCAGCTTGGTGTCATCTGCAAACTTACTGAGGCTGCACTCCATCCCCTCCTCCAGATCATGGATAAAGACTAAACAGACTCCAGCACTGAGTGCTGGGGAACACCTCAGGAATTCAGCCCACAAGGTAGAGAGTGAGACCTGCAGAGATCCTCCCAGCCCTGCCCCCACTACCACCCCTCATCTAGGGCATGAGATCAAGGGAGACCTAGAGCATCCACATCCCACCAAGGCAGGATTGCAAAGCTCCCAAGAGAGATTAAAACATCCAGGTTGGAAGAGACCTCTAAGATCACCAAGTCATCAACCCATCAGCACCATGCCACCAAACCATGGCCCTCAGCACCACATCTAGATGTTTTTGAAACCCCTGGAGAGATGGTGACTCCACCACTGCCATGGGCAAAAGCTTGGCAATTCTTTCTGTGAAGAACTTTTTGCCCTCAAATCCAATCTAAACCTCCCCTGATACAACCTGAGGCCATTTCCCTTTGTCTTTTATGAGGCTGGCCAAGTAGTCATGAAGCACTGAAGAAGAATAAAAGCAATATATGGTGTGCTTTAGGTGACTCTGTGTGACAGGGCAAGGGGGGGCTGACAGCACAGGAGCTCACTGCAGCCCAGGAAGCTCATCCTGGCTGGGAAAGACCAAAACATAACCAGTTCAGACCAAAGTGCTTTTGCTTTCCAGAGGAAACATTGCTAAGTGCTCTATTAGTATTAATCCTCCAAAGATCAGCAGCAGCAGCATCTGCCTGGGTCTACATCACTCATTTGTCTCCTGAATGGG
>VWZX01007457.1:61988-133830 GCA_013399015.1 Galbula dea
ATGCTCTTGGCCTTCTTGCCCCCCTGGGCACTCTGTTGGCTCATCTTCAGCTGCTAACAACCAACCCTCTTAGGTCCTTTTCCCCCAGGCAACTTCGCAGCCACTCTGCCCCAAGCAGATGATGTTGTGACCTCAATGCAGAAGCCAGCACTTGGCCTTGTTGAACCTCATCCCATGGATCCAACCTGGCCAGACTCCTCTGTAGAGCCTTCTATCCTCCAGCAGATCAACGTTCCCACCCAGCTTGGTGTCATCTGCAAACTTACTGAGGCTGCACTCCATCCCCTCCTCCAGATCATGGATAAAGACTAAACAGACTCCAGCACTGAGTCCTGGGGAACACCTCAGGAATTCAGCCCACAAGGTAGAGAGTGAGACCTGCAGAGATCCTCCCAGCCCTGCCCCCACTACCACCCCTCATCTAGGGCATGAGATCAAGGGAGACCTAGAGCATCCACATCCCACCAAGGCAGGATTGCAAAGCTCCCAAGAGAGATTAAAACATCCAGGTTGGAAGAGACCTCTAAGATCACCAAGTCATCAACCCATCAGCACCATGCCACCAAACCATGGCCCTCAGCACCACATCTAGATGTTTTTGAAACCCCTGGAGAGATGGTGACTCCACCACTGCCATGGGCAAAAGCTTGGCAATTCTTTCTGTGAAGAACTTTTTGCCCTCAAATCCAATCTAAACCTCCCCTGATACAACCTGAGGCCATTTCCCTTTGTCTTTTATGAGGCTGGCCAAGTAGTCATGAAGCACTGAAGAAGAATAAAAGCAATATATGGTGTGCTTTAGGTGACTCTGTGTGACAGGGCAAGGGGGGGCTGACAGCACAGGAGCTCACTGCAGCCCAGGAAGCTCATCCTGGCTGGGAAAGACCAAAACATAACCAGTTCAGACCAAAGTGCTTTTGCTTTCCAGAGGAAACATTGCTAAGTGCTCTATTAGTATTAATCCTCCAAAGATCAGCAGCAGCAGCATCTGCCTGGGTCTACATCACTCATTTGTCTCCTGAATGGGGGGGGGAAAAAACCCCACTTGCAGGTGTCTTGAGAGTGGAAATGCTGTTGCTAAGACCTGAAATCTGACTGAAACTCTCCCTGCAGCAGTGCTCTGGCATATTTTTGAAGGGACAAAAAAATCTCAGCAAAGCCCAGCCCTACTCCTTGTTTTAACAAGCAGTTAAACATATAGTAAATTAAGTCTGACTTCCCTGACATTTGCCAAGCAAACAGCTGGGCATGAATGAAAGGGTTTGGGCTGTTTGTCTTTTCTAACTGCTACGTGAAGTATTTTAATGAAGTTTTTGCTATTGTCAATATCTGGCTGTTGCATTCCAAGCACTGAGCCAGCTTCTCCTGGTTCACCCTGGAGAAAAGAGCTGTTTACCCAAGAAGAGAGGATAAATGAAGCAGGGCTAATTTGTAAATGATACCAGCTCAGCCACAGGATTCTTGTGAGAGAGAAGATGGAGACCACAGCAGTCCAGTCCCTCTGCAAGTGTGTTTTTATCCCACCATAAGATCTTGCCTTCTAGTTAGTTCTATCCATGTTATTGCAGGACCAGGAGGATTGGAGATGTCTTTCTCTGCAGATGGATAAGATAGGATCAGACCAACATCACCTTGGAAGTCACCAGCTGTTTGTCCAGCCTAGCTGCAGCCTGACCCCTGAAGCCCACTGAGTCCCTCCATGTATCTGCATCATTCCTGACTTAATGTTTCTGCTGTGGATGGCATAAAAAATCCACAGTGCCAAACCCTTCTGCCTGCCAGCACTCAAGTATCTCCTCCTCCTGCTAAATGTTTGCCTTGCTAACTCCCAGGAAGGGCTGAGTTTTCACAGCAGCACCAAGCACCACCCTCAGGAGTGATCCTTCTGTTCCTTACAGAGCCTTCCCTGGGCAGCTGAGGAGCTGCAGCTCCCAGCAGAGATTTACTGCCCAACGGGAGGAGAAAACTGATGCTCACTGAGATGTGATCTCTGGCATGATGCTGGCTCAGGAAGCCACTGGCCATGGGTGCCTTCCCTGCCACGTGCCAGAAGAGATAGGAAACAGAGAAGAAATTTTCTGCTGAGTATCAGCTGGAGGAGGAAGTCATCACTTTAATAACCATAAACATTCATTTGCTTGCTTCGTTACACAGCATTAAAGCTGGGCACATCATTTACAACAAGCTTGTTAGAACTGCTCAGTATTCAATGTCAAGCCTGCTTTACATGCAGGACACCCAGGGAGGGGAAAGAAAAGCTTCCCAAGTAGATGAAGATCATATTCCTTGGTTGGAATATTTGGAATCATTCATTTCATTTTCCAAAACCCTTGGTGGTTGGACTTTCTGACCTTAGAGGTCTCTGCCAACCTCAAAGACTCTGTGATTCTTGCTCACCTGACATCCAAGAATTCTGGTCTACATCATGGCTGGACTGTCTTAAAGAGCAGACACACAAGGAAAATTACTACTCCAGCAATCATCTCAATGGTGGGAATGAGAACTTGGAGCAGCAGTCCTGCAGAGAGCACCCAGACCAGAATGACCAAATGGCACAAGCTCTCCAGCTATTTCCTCACTGCATTCCATTTGTTCATTAATCTTGTTAAGAAAGGAAAGAAAAGTGTTTCTTTTTTCCACAGAGGTTGGGCAAATTTCCTCAGCACAGCTTTCCTCAGCCCTGCAGAGTGCTGGACCACCCCAACCCCACCAGCCAGCTCCTGGGAGAAGATGAGCAGAACAGAACTCCAGGAAACTGGAAGGGTTTGAAGATGTCCAATGTTACTCCTGAATTTCTTACATTCCTCCTCCCAGGAGAAAAACAAAGTCTATCTTACAGACAGATTTTATCTCCCAGCAGGGCAGGGAGGGGATTGTGCCTCTGCTCTGCTCTAGGGAGACCTCGCCTGCAGTGCTGTGGCCAGCTCTGGAGTCCTCAGCACAGCACAGACATGGACCTGGGGGAGCAGGGCCAGAGGAGGCCACAGAAATTATCTGAGGGCTGGAAGCTCTCTGCTGTGAGGCCAGGCTGAGAGAGTTGGGGTTGTGAGGCCAGGCTGAGAGAGTTGGGGTTGTTCAGCCTGGAGAAGAGAAGGCTCCAGGGAGACCTCACTGCAGCCTTGCAGCACTTCAAGGGGCTATCAGAAAGATGGGGACAGACTTTTGAGCAGGAGCTGTTGGGGCAGATGGTTTGAAACTGAAAGAGGAGATTTAGACTAGATGGAAGCAATGTTTTCCCCTGAGGGTGGTGAGATGCTGGCCCAGGTTGCCCAGAGAGGTGGGAGATGTCCCATCCCTGAACCATCCCAGGTCAGGTTGTTTGGGCTGTGAGCAACCTGCTCTAGCTGCAGATGTCCCTGCTGACTGCAGGGGGTTGGACTAGCTGACCTCTAAAAGTCCCTTCCCACCCAAACCAGTCTGTGATCCTATGATTCCATCTCACCTATGACAGCAGTAAGAAGCTGGGTAAGGAAGATGTTAGGCTGAGCTTCAGTGTTTCAGAGGAGCTCCTCTGCAGTCACTTCACCTTCCCCCTGACATGCACTGACCCCGCACTAAGGGCTTGGGACCACTCTCATGCCTTTGGTTTGCTCTGGCAGAGAAGGTTCTTCCAGAAACACCATCAAAACAGCTGAGCAATTGCTGCTCTGAACATGGGTTTACATCAGCAGAGCTGGCTCCTGGAGCAAGCTGAGAGGCAGAGGAGAGGGGAGAGCAGGTAGGAGAAGGTGGGCATTAAGAGCCGCTGTGAACCTCTGGTGTTGCTTGGCCTTTAAGGTGCTGGTAGGAAAAACACTTAGCCACTTCCCAGCTGTTCTGTGGCAGCCTCAAACATTAAATGTGAACCATTAGGTAATTGGGAAAGCCAGGGAGCAGGTGGCAAATGGTTTATGTGGCAGATGGTGCCTCTGTGAATATTTGTGCTCACTGCTAATTTACAGAGCCCATCACCACAGGCTCAGCCCTCACCTTCCTCACTCCAGTCACAAAGAAATGGGGTGTAAGGGCAAGAAAATAAATACCCCAGTTCTTAACACAGTGGCCATAAAAGTGGAATTAGAGGCTAGGAGCTATTCCACACCTCAATTACTCCATAAACACTTTGCATTCCCAAAGTTTATTGCAAATGGCTTTTTTCTAAGATAAAAGTCCTCTTCAAAGACCTGGCTTGATAGTGCTGGAAAATTCACTTTCCCCTTCACCAGCAGAGCAAATCATAAGCACAAAGATGCAGCCCAGATGACTGAGTCACTGCATCTCTACAAGCTCCTATTTAGCCTCTATGTTAAGTCTGGCACAAAAACTCAGTTCACAGCCAGGCTGGCATTAAATATTTAAGGGAACATTTTGCTTGGTGTATGGATGAGCAGAGCTACCAGTGGATGGGGAACAGGGAAAAAAAAAGAAAGGGAAAAAGAAACAAAGAACCCAAGAGTCAATAGCATTGCTGGAACCTTCTCTATGCTTAGCTCATCCAAGTGGAAAGAGTTGTCCCTGTGCTCAGCAGAAAGCGTGGAGAGCTTGTGCTAAGACCTTTCAGTCCCACCCCTGGAACCATTCCTGCTCAGGTTGGACCTTGCTGCTCTCAGCAACCTGCTCCAGCTGCAGAGGACCCTGCTTTAGCAGGGAGGTTGGACTAAATGATTCCCAGAGGTCCCTTCCAACCCAAACCATTGAATTCCCCAAATATCCTGTCCTCTACTGTAGCTCTACTTCTGATTTTCTTTCCCAAACTGCAAAATAAATGGCATTCAAATGACCCAGCCTGGCCAGATGCCACAGCAGAGCCTCCTGCCCTTCTGCATCTGGGTTTATGTTAGAAGGAATTGAACCTTTGGTTTCCTAGGCTCATTCCTACCCAGTGAGCACTGCCTCTTCTAAGCTTCAGACAAGGGGAACATGGAAAGTTCATTAATTAACACTTTGCTTTACAAACCACCACATGGATGAGGAGAAATGCAGCTGCCCCCCAGGGCCCACAGACTATGCTGCCACTAAGATGTGTTTCTCTTGGAGAACAAAGTCATCTTTAATGAACAGCAGGGCAGGGATGTGTCTAACCAAGAGCCTGACAGCATTGCACAGTGTGCTCCACACTTGGGATTCCTCCACATAAGATTACACCAACTTAATGCTTCCACAGCCATTAACTTATATGGTAATAGAGACATTTATTTCTGACAGCAGAGAGCTGCCTTTGGCCAACTGATCATTGCTTTTGTCCCCTGGAAGTTGTGTTAAACCAAGCTTCAGCATCTCCCCCACTGTGTTTTGGCAGAGGATGGAGGGATCTGCTGGGTCTAAAGCTCCTGCATGCGCTTCTCTCCCATTTTCACTCAAGAATCTCAACTTGGTAAGGGTTGGAAGGGACCTCTGGGGATCATCCAGCCCAACCCCCCTGCTCCAGCAGGGTCACCCACAGCAGCTTGCCCAGGATCACCTCCAGCTGGGCTTGGAATCTCTCCCCAGGAGACTCCAAAACCTCTCTGGGCAGCCTGAGCCAGGGCTCCAACACCCTCACAACAAACAAGCTTCTCCTCCTGCTCAGCTGGAACCTCCTGGCTTCCAGCTGGTGCCCAGTGCCCCTTGGGCTGTCCCTGGGCACCACTGAGCAGAGTCTGGCCCCAGCTTCTTGCCCCCAGCCTTCAGCTCTTGCTCAGCATTGAGCAGCTCCCCTCTAGGGCTGCTCTTCTCCAGGCTCAGCAGCCCCAGGGCTCTCAGCCTTTCCTCCTGCCAGAGCTGCTCCAGTGCCCTCAGCATCTTCCTCCAGTGGACTCTCTCCAGCAGTTCCTTGTCTCTCCTGAGCCTATCAAAATCCCACCTCCTTCATAAGCACATACAGAAACCCTCAGCCCTCTCATCAAGCAGCTATGCCTCTACCTTCCTGGATCCATACAGAGGCTGCCAGCCCAGTCTCTGCCCCAGGGGCACCTAAATGTTCCTTCCACCTTGTCTCCAGCCCAGCACCAACTGGGGAAGCTGCTCATCAAGCTGGTGTTGACAAAGACAATCTAAACACAACACCTTGGAGTTCTCTTCTCTGCCAGCATGATAAAAAGGAATTTCATAAACATGCTTTATGCAAAGCTTGGAGAAGGCCCCAGCCCTCCACCAGAGATGGTGATTAATAGAGAAAACCAGTTAGCTGCATCTCCAGTTTATTGCACATGGACTGGGCATTTTCCAGCTTCCTTCCCTAAAAAGCTACTCTATATTCTGCAGGAGAAAACACCCAGAAGTGTGTGGTTTACTGTGAGTGATTGATAATAGGATGATTGCCCAGGCACTCCAAGCCTGCTAGTTGATAGCCTATCACACACCCATTGGAAAGGAAGGAGACAATTATCATGGCCTGACATGTTTATCAGTGCAAGGCTGAGCCACTCATCCCCATGGCAGAGCTTCCCAGCAGGAGAATATCTGATCATGTCAAACACCTCACCCAGGGCTCACCTCACCACCTGCAAACCTCAAATCCTCCTTCCCAGCTCCCCAGAGTATCTCAGCTCAGGGCAGAACGTGCCTGGCAGCTAATTCTGCTTTGCAGCATGGACCAAGAATGGAGCTTTCCCCCCATTCCCCCTTTCAGATTCTCCTTTAAAATGTTCACTTACAAACTGGTTTCTGTGGGTCAGATAACACTGGATGGAAGCATCACCAACTCCCTGGCCTACAGCAGCAAGTCACTCTGCTTTTGGCTCTCATTTCAGTGCCAGCCTCTCCTGAGGAAGCCTGAAAGACTTGTACCTCTATTCCTACAGGTCAGTGTGCTCACCAGACCTCCCTGAAGACACCCCCACTGCTCCACACCCTCAGCAGCTCTTCACCCAGGGGATTCCAGTGGCTGCTCAACAGGAACAGTAATTACTGAGATGCTTTTCTCATAGAAACATCTCATCTTTGAACATCAAAACTGGTAACTGCAGCTCTGCTGTGAAATTCAATCTGCCTCTGTCTTGCTGTGTTACACTTCAAGGACCCAAAAGATGGAAAACACACCCTAATTTAAATTTCTGACTTAATTGGTACATAACATTTCTAAATACAGCCTTCAGCATGCAAAGTACAACCAGTCTCAAAAATTACCCTAAAGGCTTTACATCAGCCAGACTTCCAGACCAGTCAGGGATGCCCCAGCACTTCCCCAGCAGCCACATTCAGAAACATGTTACACAAAGACATGCCAAGAAAATAATGTTTTTCTATTAAGGAAACAAATCTCCCAGAATCCAGCATGGTTGGGGTTGGAAGGGACCTCTGGGGATCATCCAGTCCAACCCCCTGCTCCAGCAGGGTCACCCACAGCAGCTTGCCCAGGGTCACCTCCAGCTGCCTTGGGAATCTCTGCCCAGAAGGAGACTGCACAGCCTCTCTGGGCAGCCTGGGCCAGGGCTACAACACCCTCACAACAAACAACCACCTCCTCCTGCTCAGCTGGAACCTCCTGGCTTCCAGTTGGTGCCCAGTGCCCCTTGGGCTGTCCCTGGGCACCCCTGAGCACAGTCTGGCCACAGCCTCTTGCCCCCAGCCTTCAGCTCTTGCTCAGCATTGCGCAGCTCCCCTCTGGGGCTGCTCTTCTCCAGGCTCAGCAGCCCCAGGGCTCTCAGCCTTTCCTGCAGCCAGAGATGCTGCAGTGCCCTCAGCATCTTCCTGGCCTCCAAGGGACTCTCCCCAGTAGTTCCTTGTCTCTCTAGAGCTGGGAAGCCCAGAACAGGACCCAGGACTCTGGCTGTGGCCTGACTAGGGCAAAGTTGAGGGGGAGGAGAACCTTCCTCAACCTCCTGGTCACACTTTTCCTCATGCACTGAAAAGCCTATTGGAAAAACTACAAAACCACAGCTCCATTCTTCCAACACATGATATGATAAACCCCCAAACTGTCCTCTGAAGTCTGAATCAATCACATAAGACTGCATCTCCTGCAGATACCTTTCAGCTGCCAACACTGCAACCTGAAGATCTCCCGGAACAACTTGTTGCCACTAAGACCACATTTCCTTACAGAAGTCACTGAGATGACAAAGGATGCAACTCAACCATTACAGCCACACAAAGGCTGCATGTGTAGGTGGAGTTTGGAACTCTCTTTCAACACACTTTCAGAGAACACCTCAAAACTGCACCAGAAAAGATGACTTTAACTCCAGATGACAGTAACACCACAGACATCCCTTGAATAGACAACAACAGTCACCCAACTTCACCCTCAGCTGCCCTCTCTCACAAAGCAAACATAAAAAGCCACTCCTCAGTGCCTCCAGAACTGACCTTACCTGGAAAAGGTGAAGCCAAGACTGGAATTTTGATAGGGGAGAAGGTCAGGACGTGGCAGGGCTGGATACTGGAGGCTGAAGGTCCTTGGTGGGCTTCAGGCTCCAGGGACAGCATCGCGGTGGTGGCTGCGGTGGCCAAGGCCAAGGTCTGATTGCCCCCGACTGGTTTAAGGCTGTTCTGGCAACCACCTGGGGAAGGACAAGACACAACAGGTTTTATTTTCAATGGGAAGGCAGAGGGTTTATCTAAGCTGATGTTTTCAGCATCTGAATGGCACCAGGAGATGGAACAAAAGTCTGCAGCCGCTCCATGTGGCCTCCACTGTTGGCATGTCTCCCTTGGAAAGACACTAGACTCTGAACACATTCTATGTTGGTTAAAGACTCTCAAATACTCTTTCCTAAGCTTTATTCTTCAAGTCCCAGCTTATGGGTGCTGCATTTTTTAGATATTAAAACCTCATCTATGTGAAGAGATGATCCTAACCTGGAGGGACAGGAGAGCAGTGACTCATGGAAAAATGGGAAGAGTTATTAAACTGAAATGAAAAAAACTCAATAAAGAAGTCAAATATTAGAAGACATTGCTCAGCCTTTCCTTCAGTCACAACCATGCATGACTGCCTCTCTTCTGAATTCTCCTAAATATCAGTTGTCTGACTGCACAGAACCCCCAAATTCCAGCAGGATTGGGGTTGGAAGGGACCTCTGGGGGTCATCCAGCCCAACCCCCCTGCTCCAGCAGGGTCACCCACAGCAGCTTGCCCAGGGTCATCTCCAGCTGCCTTGGGAATCTCTCCACACAAGGAGAATCCACAGCCTCTCTGGGCAGCCTGGGACAGGGCTCCAACACCCTCACAACAAACAACCACCTCCTCCTGCTCAGCTGGAACCTCCTGGCTTCCAGTTGGTGCCCAGTGCCCCTTGGGCTGTCTCTGGGCACCACTGAGCAGAGTCTGGCCCCAGCCTCTTGCCCCCAGCCTTCAGCTCTTGCTCAGCATTGAGCAGCTCCCCTGTGGGGCTGCTCTTCTCCAGGCTCAGCAGCCCCAGGGCTCTCAGCCTTTCCTGCTGCCAGAGATTCTCCATTCCTCAATGCAGATTTCAAATCTGAATTTTGCTGTTACTGGCTCTGTTGACCATCCAAGGTCACTGGATTATCCTCCTGGATTATGCACACAAACACCTGATTTTTACTCTTTCTACAAAGTCACATAGCAGTATCCTTTATCTTGAAGACACCAGGCTGCAAACTTCAAAATGATTTTACACCAGAACCCAGAACTCTTCTAAATCAAGGCTCTTTAGACCATACAATGTTCACCTTTAAATCTGGCAAGCTTGGAGGGGGAAGACCTTCAGAGCTCAGTCTTGACTAAATATGTTAAATAAACAAGAAAATGAGTAGTGAAGTTCTTAAGGAGTAAACCTTATCTGACAAACACCAGCTGTTCCTCTCTCCATGCTGAGCTATGTATTCAAAAATTAAGCAATCATTAGCTTATTATGTCTTTCAGCAAATGTTTTCAGTTCATGTGGAAATCCTTCAGGCAATCAGAGCCAACTGCAGCTCTGCAAGAGGGGAAAAAAACCCCCACCATTTGCTCAGACTCTTCACTTCAGGCATTCCATGAGTTTGCAGGATTTGTTTGTCTACAAACATCTCTGCAAGGACAACAGGGACTTGACCCATGAGCATGGGCAGCAGGAGCATTGAGCTGTTGGGGTGAGTGGTGCAACTCCTCCAGAACATCTGGGTGAGACCACTGCAGCTGACCCAGCTTATTCTAGAACATGTTCTATGTTCTTCACCTGCAGGGCTGGGGCCAGCTCTGGAGTCCTCAGCACAGCACAGGCATGGACCTGAGGGAGCAGGGCCAGAGGAGGCCAGAAAACTGGTCTGAGGGCTGGAAGCTCTCTGCTGTGAGGCCAGGCTGAGAGAGTTGGGGTTGTTCTGCTTGGAGAGAAGGCCCCAGGGAGACCTTACTGCAGCCTTAAGTCCTTTAAGTCCTTACTGCAGGACTTAAACAGACCTACAGGAAAGATGGGGACAGGCTTTTGAGCAGGAGCTGTTGGGGCAGAACAAGGGCTGATGGTTTGAAACTGAAAGGAGATTGAGACTAGAGAGAAGGAAGCAATGTTTTCCCCTGAGGGTGGTGAGAGCCTGGCCCAGGTTGCCCAGAGAGGTGGGAGATGTCCCATCCTTGGAACCATCCCAGGTCAGGTTGGACCCTGGGGCTCTGAGCAGCCTGCTCTAATTGGAGATGTCCCTGCTGACTGCAGGTGCTTGGACTAGATGACTTTTAGAGGTCCTTTCCCACCCAAACCAGTCTGTATTTCTCTGAATATCCCATTCCCCTACACAGCTATGTAGCCCATGCACCTCCTCCAGGCTTTTCCATCTTGCTCTGGCTTCAGACACCTACTGACTTTTGTCTCTCAGGTGCCAAGTGCTGTCCTGCTCTCAGCTGCTTTTGGGGAAGCAGTGGGTCAGAGGTTTTTGGACAGGTCCTTGCTTTCATTGCAGGTAATTGGGGCTCCTGAGTCTTTTGTACTTATTACAAACTCCTTCTAACTCTTTCTAAAGAGTTATTTGCTGACAAAATAAGCTTTGCATTAGCAAAGCAGAAGCCAAATAGTTTCAGTAAGCACCACAAAACCCCTTTTTATTATTGCTACTGAATTTGTCAATGCCAAGAGTCACTTCAAACACCTGCAGATGCACTTATTAAGAGGCCAACAGGCAGAAAAAAATCCACAAATGTCACAATTTTGATCATTCAGCATTGGACTGATAAGAACCAGATTATTCTGCCAGGGAATGAAACAACAACAACAAATCAGGGTTCAACTAATCCAACTGCGGAATACAAGTTCCTTGTTTCTTCACCCAAGGACTAGCACAGAGCTTAGGTTGGGTTAAACACTTGGTCTCCAAGACCTTGCACTTATTCCTAGTTTGAGCTGTCTGCAGTTGGGGGAAAAAAAAGGCAGAAAACATCTTCTGTAACTCTTAGGAAAAGTAAATTCTAGGAAAAAATGACTTTTCTACTGGTGCACTCCAGGGTCCATGAGTAGAGAAGCTGTTTCCTTCTGACTCCTTCCTTTGTATTTTGGAGGAGAAGCTGCAAACTCCCCAAAGAGCCCAAGAAAGCACCAAAATCATGCACAGCCTTCCTTGCCTGGATAGCTGAAGTCTTCTGCCAGCAGAGCCTCCTGAAGCAGGGCTTCCTCATGAAAGTTTCATCAACTCCCTTATGAAAGTTTCATCAGTCAGCTGAAGGAGAAGTTTTGGTGATTTCCCTGCCTTTGATGAAGTTCTCTCCCCCTCTCTCCTGCTAAATAATTCCATGCAGAAAGGACTGCTTGGTAATTGTTAATACCTGAACAGAGAGAATGGAGAGAGGGCCTGGGGGCAGCAAGCTCAGCTCCTTGCCTTGTGGTCAACTCAACAATCACCTCAGCAAGTTACCAGCCTCTAACAGAACATATGACTGCTCCCCTCACCCCAAGAAGGACACTGGGGTGCTGGAGTGTGGCCAGAGAAGGGCAAGGAAGGTGGGGAAGGGTCTGGAGCACAAGTGTTGTGAGGAGCAGCTGAGGGAACTGGGCTTGGTTAGCCTGGAGAAGAGGAGGCTCAGGGGAGACCTTCTCACTCTCTGCAGCATCCTGAGAGGAGCCAGGTGGGGCTTGGGCTCTTCTCCCAGTTAATAAGCAATAGGACAAGAGGAAACAACCTCAAGTTGTGACAGGGGAGGTATAGGTTGGACATGAGGAACACTTTCTTCCCCAAAAGGGTCATGGAGACCTGGCCCAGGCTGCCCAGGGCAGTGGTGGAGTCATCATCCCTGAAGGGGTTTCAAAGCCCTGGAGATGTGGTGCTGAGGGACATGGGTTAGTGGCAAGGTGGTGTTGGGTCAACAGTTGAAATGATCTTAGAGGTCTTTTCCAATCTAAATGATTTTATGGTTCACCAAAGCAACAGCAAGCTGGCCCAGGCTGTGGCTTGCTTAGAGCTGGAGACCTTCACCTGCCCTCAGCACAGCTAGAGAGAAGATGATCTTCTCAGAAACAAAGCAGACTTTGCTGTGCACATTTCCAAAAGCACAACCCCCACTTCCCAAAGCCAAGATTGTCTTCCTGGGGCTTGCAGGACACCAGGAGCAGGCTGTGAGCCTTCCCCAGATAGGTGTGCAAAGCCAACAGCAGGCAGAGGTGGTGGCCCTGTGACACACACTAAGTCACACACCAGGGTCTAGTGCCTTTGAGCAGGCACACCACCTGAGGGAGAGGAAGGAGACCAGAGCATCACAGAATGGTTTGGGTTGGAATGAACCTTCAAGATCATCTGTTTCTAACCCCCCTGCAGTGAGCAGGGACACCTTCCACTAGACTAAGCTCCTCCAAGCCCCTTCCAACCTGAACTTCAGCACTGCCAGGGATAGGGCATCTACAGCTTCTCCCAGACCTCTAAATATCCTAAATCACATCTCTACCTTTAACATGACTAAATCCCACCACGTTGTGTTTCAGGGATACAATCCTCCCAGCCACCCTGCATCTAATGTTCTCTGAGCAGCAGTAGAGAAGAACAACCAGTTTTCCTTCCCTGAAGGACCTTGGTTCTGTCTCTTGCATGGCCACAGGACAACCCCACTGAGACCCACCAGATGCATCATGTCCAGTACAGAACATGCTCAACACCCTTTCCAAGACCCACCAGCCTCTTGCACTTGCCCCAGTCCACACCAGTGCCCTCTCTACACTCAGATATGGTCTCTGCCACCAGCCAGAGCACCCCAAAACCTGCCTCTGAGCTACTGACATTGTCTAAGGCATTAAAACTTGAAAGCACAGGATCTTCCTCCCTGAAGGAAAACCACCCAGGTGAACAAGGGCTACTTCAGTTAACAAGACCAAAGTGAAGGTCACAACACTTGTGAGAGATGAAGGCCAGCTCTTACCCAAAAAGGTGAGTTCAAGACCTTCCCTTTCAGACAAAAAGTTCCCAGGATTGGGAAAACTTCCTCCACAAAGTAATGAATTCTCAATTGCAGTTGATTATTAGAGTCTTCAGGCTTTGTCTTCAGCTTTGCCTGCAGGAAAACACCTTGGCCAAAGGGTCATGAGCATCTTTCCCTAAAGACCCACATCCAAAAACTATGAGAGGAAAAAAAATTCAAGGAGGTTAAAGACCTTTTGAACTTCTTGCCTTGGAGACACAAGTATTTAATGCAGATGAGCATCATGTTCCTGGAACTCCAATGGGTTTTGCTTAGCCTTCCAGCCCATCAGCTCCTGCCAGTGCCCCAAGGCTCTGGAACACTCCTTCTGCATTAGGAGCTCCTCCTAGGGTTCCACCACAGTCACTAGCCTAGATGCCTCTTGTTTTTTGGTCCTGGGACAGCCAAAAGGCACAACTGCCACACAAATGGATTCCTCTGCACTGTGCTGCTCTGCCTCTGCCCAGGTGAGCACACACCAAGCAAGTGGAACCACACAGGAGTTGATTTCCATCAAAGCTTTCCCACCACCAAACCTTCTCTTCTGGTGTCATTTCCCATGTAAATCTGTAGGAGTTTAGCTCAGGAGAAAAGACACCAGAACTCAATGTTACTAGAGGGAAAAAATAATCCTATCAAGTATTGAGCAGCTTCCTGAGAGATCAGAACTGAGTTGCATGTATATTTAAAGTAAGAAATACTCTGCAGGGTTTAGATTTGAATTTCTATGCTGTGGAAGTCAAGTATAAAATTAAACACAAATTCAATTAGATGGAAGTTAAATACCTTGACCCCTGAGTTAATAAAAGTCAGTAATGCTAAGGTCCTAAACCCCACCCCCAGCAGGATGTGCTCCTTTCTCTCTTCTCTTTGAAGCAATACACAAACTCTTTCTTGTCAGCCATGAGCCAACTGATTCCTAACACCCTGACTTGATAGGACAAGAGGAAAGAGCCTCCAGTTGTGCCAGGGGAGGTTCAGGTTGGACATGAGGAACAATTTCTTCCCCAAAAGGGTTGTCAAGGCCTGGCCCAGGCTGCCCAGAGCAGTGGTGGAGTCACCATCCCTGGAGGGGTTTCCAAGCCCTGGAGATGTGGTGCTGAGGGACATGGTTTGGTGGTGACCTGGCAGTGCTAGGTTAAGGGTTGGACTTGATGATCTTGAAGGTCTCTTCCAGTCCAAAACATTCAGTGATTCAACACCTTTTGATGAGGGGTGCACTTGCCAGAGGAAATTCTGGCAGCTGTGGCTGCCAGATAGGTCAATAGCAAGGAGTGGTTATGAGGAACCAAGGTGGCAGCTCCATCACACCTGCTCCCCCCAAAACACACCAGCCTGGGGAGACAGAGATCATAACCCAGCCTGGCAAGATTCCATCCCTACACCACAGACAGTTTAGCTGTAAGGCAAAAGCCATCATAAAATACTTATGACTGCTTCCAGAGCTATGAAAACACAGCTTCAAAAGGAAGGAAGAAAAGAAATGAATGTTTCTGATCCCTTGTTCCCTTCTCCTTCATCTGTAGAGCTGTAAACTAAAGTCTTTTACATGTCAGTTCTTTATTAGGCTACTGCAAGAGTTACAACAACTCTTTTGATGGAGAGGTGAGAAAAAGAAGGTGGTTGGAATGGAGCAAAATGAGTGCCACTGCTTGATTCTCCCTCCTGGAAGGTGAACCATTACAAGGAGGAATATCCTAACCCAAGCTCTGGGTGGCTCTGTCCTGACCCTCCCAGCCCTGCGCCACAGCTGCCAGCCTCCACAGAGGGACCTCCTGCTCTCCTCACCTCCTTTTGACCAGCAGTGGAGCTGTTGGAGACCCCACTGTGGCCAGTTCATCCATGAAAGACCCAGGGGTGGCCACCTTGGGCCAGGCACAGGAGGAGACTGGGAGGAAAAACATTTTCTCTGGAGTATTTCAGGCATCCGTCACAGAGTGGCATTTCTGATGACCCTGCATTGTTGGATGTGGACAACAGCCTCAGGCACATGAGCTGATTTTTGGGGTTGGACTCCATGATCCCTGTGGGTCCCTTCCAGCTCAGGACATTCTAGGGTTGTATGGTTTGCTGGGCTGATAAAAATGATCCCTTAGAGGTAAAAAACAACTGCTAGGATTTAAAGGCTGCTGAGTGTAAAAATGTGCAGCTCGAAGACATGAGTACTAATAATATTGATGTTTATACTACACATAGATCATAGAATCATTGAGAGGTTTAGCTTGGAAAGGACCTTTAGAGGTCATCCAGTTCCACCCCCTTGCAGGCAGCGGGGACATCTTCAACCAGGTTGCTCAGAGCCACATCCAACCTGACCTTGAACACTTCCAGGGACTGGACATCCACCTCTTCCTGCCCCCATGCAAAGTCCACCACACACCTTGGGGCTTGGCATCAGTCATGGCTTTAATGGGAACTTCTGATGTCTCTTGCAAGGACCTTTGTCTTTTTATCAAGCATAAACCCTTGGCAGACCTAGGGCACAGCCATCACAGCACCAGTATGGACACTGGCAGAGAGCAGATGGCTGAGAACCTGCTGACCCTCTGCCCAGCTTGCTCATGGTCTGCAATTTCAGCTGCTGAGCTACTGAAGCATCACTTATCAATCAATAAAATGAAGCAACATGTTGGCCTAAAGAGCATGTTTATGCCAGCACTGAGGAAAACATACTGCTGTCCCAGTGTTCTGAAGTCCAAAGGAAGAGGGAGAAAAAAGCTTCTCTTCTGCATTTGTAAACTCCAGGTCTGCCAGCACCTGCACCACTGAAAGCACATCTTGGTCCTGTGCAATAAATCACAGAATCATTAAGGTTGAAAGAAGACCTTTAAAATCATCAGATCCAACTGTTAACCAGCACTGCCAGGTCACCACTGAACCATGGCCCTCAGCACCACATCTCCAGGGCTTGGAAACCCCTCCAGGGATGAGGACTCCACCACTGCCCTGGGCAGCCTGGGCCAGGCCTTGACAACCCTTTCCACGGAGAAACTGTTCCTCATCTCCAACCTAAACCTCTCCTGGGGCAACTTGAGGCTGTTTCCTCTTGCCCTATCACTTGTTCCTTGGGAGAAGAGACCAACCCCCACCTCGCTCCAGCCTCCTCTCAGGGAGTTGCAGAGAGTGAGAAGGTCTCCCCTGAGCCTCCTCTTCTCCAGGCTAACCAATCCCAGCTCCCTCAGCTGCTCCTCACAAAACTTGTGCTCTAGACCCTTCCCAACCTTCCTTGCCCTTCTCTGGCCACACTCCAGCACCTCGGTGCCCTTCTGGTGGTGAGGAGCCCAAAATTACCCCAGCATGTGAGGTGTGGCCTCCCCAGTGCCCAGTCCAGGAGGACAATCCCTGCCCTAGTCCTGCTGCCACACTAGTGCTGATTGGATAAAATACTTCACTCCTCACAAACAAGGACAGCCTCTGAAACCACTGAGAAAACTAACTAACTAAGTAACTAAATCCCCCAGAAAGCCCAAAGTTCAGAAGCAAACCAAACCCTTTGCAAAGGCTGTGACTGGAGTGAAGCACTCCCAGAGACTTTCTGGAGGCTTTGCCTCTGCAGTGCCTGAGTGCTCCACAAATAACACAGGTTTTTCACAGCCTTTCAGGGATGTTCAGGCTCCTGCAGTGCTATTTTTGTTTTACTGACACAGAGCCTGAGCACACACACACCTTAAATATCAGAGCATCCAATCCTGAGAGACCCAAGCCTTGGCTGTTTTCCATAGAGAGGTGTTTCAGCCCTAGAGGTTGTGTTTAGGAAATACAAAAGGTCCTTTCTTATCCATTCCAAAACTGTTAAAACCCATAGAAAACAACATGAGATCCAAGTTTAACACAAAGCAACCACCTTGCTGCACAGGTTTGTAATAGCTGATGTTGAAAGTGAAGTCAGCTGGAAACCTCTACATGTGTGTATGTGCATAGAAATGGGGATAGTTGCTATGAGAAACACTGCTCTGTAAAGGTTAGGGGGTTGAAAGGACAGTAACAGGAGGATTAATATCAACATTTACACCAGGTTGGAAATGCTCAAGTAACCTGGTAAAATAGCCAGGATGCCTTCATCTGCAGGTCTGATTTCACCATCAATGGAGGGAAGAGCAAAGAGATTGCTTCAGAGCAAGGAGAGGATGTGGACATGCAGAGGCATTGGAAACTGTGACTTAGCAGAGCAGAATTTCTACTGAAATAAAATGAAAGAAAATAAGAGAAAATATCTTCTTTGAGGTGACTGTTTTCCTCCCAGAAAAAGCTACACTGAAAACCACTGCAACTCTTCATTCCAGCTGAGGTTCCTTCTGTCACAAATGGACAAAATACTGTGAGTGTTAGCTCAGAGATGGAAATCACTAAAAGGCTTTCACCTCTTCAGCATCTCCTCCTGTTCTCATGGGTCTGGCACAGTTCCCTGAAGGAGACCTCTGGGAACTGAGTGCTGGGTCCAGTTCTGGGCTCCTGAGTTAAAGACAGACAAGGAATGACTGTGGATTCCAGGATCACCTCCAGCTGGGCTTGGAATCTCTCCCCAGAAGGAGACTCCCCAGCCTCTCTGGGCAGCCTGGGCCAGGGCTCCAACACCCTCACAACAAACCAGCTTCTCCTCCTGTTCAGTCCAGAACTGGACCCAGGACTCCAGATATGGCCTCCCTAAGCAGAGTTGTTGGGGGGGAGGGGAGAAGAACCTCCCTCCACCTGCTGCTCACGCTCTTCTTCATGCACTCCAGGAGACCACTGGCCCTCTTGGCCATGAAGACACATTGCTGGCTCATTACAAGCTTGCCCACCAGCACTCCCAGGTCCTTCTCTGCAGAGCTGCTGTCCAGAAGGTCAATTCCTAACCTGTCCTGGCCCATGGAGTTATTCCTCCCCAGGTGCAGGACTCTACACTTGCCCTTGTTGAACTTCATGGGGTTCCTCTCCCCCACCTCTCCAGTCTGTCCTTCACACTGAACACAACTTCAAACATTGTCCTTGTCCTTTGAAGATCCATTCAATCATCTCAAATAGCATCAGTAACAGTAAAAGCAGTGAACAGCATTTGCCAGAGGGTTAGAGTCTTCATCTAAAGGGTGCCACCAAGGGGTTCCTCACCCCATGTCCCCCAGCCATTGACCACATTGGGATGTGCAGAACACAGAGATCCCACAGGGGCACACCTGGACCAAAGCAGCCCAGCAAATAGAAAGCACAGTGCAGGAGACCAAAATATTCATCCTTTCTCTGCAAAACCACCTAGGCTCTGCCTTCCTGACAACAACACAGTAGCCAGAAGACATCAGCCAAACCATCCTTCCAAGGTGGGAAAATACCAGGTGACCACAGATACACCAGATGGGAAGCACAACAATTCCTGGTTTACAAGAAGTGGGAGAAGAAAAGCTGCTTCCTTTCCTTACAGAGAACACCTTGCAGCCATTTAAATCTCATGCAGGACCATGCACCAAGCCCTGATGCCTCCTTCCTTTATCTCTGTCACGTCCCTGGTACCTTGAGAACACAATTATCTCCCCAGTGATAAGGGTGGAAGGCAGAGCTGCCCTCAGACAGGCTTTCCCCACCAGCAGAGCTGCAGAGCTTGCACAAACCTTATTAACTCCTCTGTGGAAAGCACTTAGCCAAGCAATTTGCTCCCAGTATTTTTATTACTCTTGATATTAAGTGGAAAGATCATGTAGGAAATACTTCAAGTGGTCTTCCCAGGAGCAGCTTCTGGTCACAGCTGCAGGGCACTGGCACTGCCATCCTGCAGGAATGCCCCCACCAGGCACTGCTCTCCCCCACCTAGAGATGGCATTGGGTTAGCATGGATTGTGTCAGTCAGAAATGAGATACCAGGAGGGATGGGGAGAAGCAGAAAGATGGTTGAGGGTTTGTGTCCTCCTCCCTGTGCCTTTCCCACTCAACTTGAAGCCATTTCCTCCTGTCCTATCACTTGTTCCTTGGGAGAAGAGACCAACCCCCACCTGGCTCCAGCCTCCTCTCAGGGAGTTGCAGAGAGCCAGAAGGTCTCCCCTGAGCCTCCTCTTCTTCAGGCTATCCAAGCCCGGTTCCCTCAGCTGCTCCTCACAACACTTGTGCTCTAGACCCTTCCCCACCTTCCTTGCCCTTCTCTGGCCACACTCCAGCACTTCAATGTCCTTCTGGGAGTGAGAGGCCCAAAACTGAACAGATCAATTGCTCTTCTCTATGGATAGGTGCCTGCACAGACCACACCAAAGTCTTAACATCAGCAAGCAGAGAAGAACTCTGCATGACCTGTGACAGCAATGTCTTGCTCGAAAACAAGCCAAGTGTGTTGGGAGTGGCTGGTCCTCTCCTTCCAGGAGTCAACAACCAGTTATGGAATTACCTGTTACTCTCTCTTGTATAAAATGTATCTTTTACTATTCCACATGGTCTTTTCTTTCTAAGCCAAGTCATAATTTGCCATCGAGGTTCAGATCAAGCCTGAATGAAACCCTTGCTTTAGAGAAGGGCTCACACATCCCTGGGAGATGCACTTAAAAAGCTAGGCACTTAATTATTTATGTCCTACTGACCTGGTATCAGCTGAGGTGCCAACACCACGGTGGGAAGAGGCCTGGAGGCAGCAGCTGGCCTGGCTATGGCCATAGCTATGTGGTTTGTCATTAACAGAGGCTTCTCATTCCCCTGGAAGAGCCTTGATTCCTCAGGATGTATCCACACCGAGTCCAGAGCAAAGGCATTGTTCAGGTAGATCTGTCCAACATAAAGCAATAGCAGAGTGTTAAGGCTTGGGATATATAAATCAAGAGTGAGAAATAAGGATCTCTGACTCAGTAATACAGGTAGAGTCTCAGTTAGGGGAAAAACTTGTAAAAAATAGATTGGTTTCTGCTCCATCAGTGCTGTAGGCTGAGTTTAGCTGACTCCTTCAAAATTAATTGGCTTTTAACACAACTAATCAGCTGAAGCAGCATCCCAGAAAGATAAGAATAGCTGAAAGCAAACCATGTCCCAGACACAGCAGCTCTGGAGCAATCCCACCTGGTGTTCAGAGACTTCTCAAGTGGAGAGATGGAGGTGAGGGATGGAGTGGGGTGAAGCCATAAAGATGGAGCTGAATTACTCAGCTCAGTAAATGGAGGTGATCGTGGGCAGGACCACGAGGGACAGCCTGACCCAGGGATCTGGCAGTGCCCACGGTGATGCCACTGCTGTACCACAGCATCCCTCTGGGGGAAACCCAGTGGGAATGGCAAGGAGAAAGGAGGAAAAGAAAATAGGAAAAACCCACAATCACATCCTCTAGTAAAACTGGAGCATTCTACCCAACATAAGAAGGATTAATATCAACGACATTTCAGACTGTTTAAAGGTTCAGAGAAGACATGTAAGTGCTGCAGGAGCCTCCTCCACTCCCCACCCCACGCAACATCCCTCCTCTGTGGGGCACTGCCTGACAAAGCCCTTCGCAAACCACAAACCCCCCAACATTTACACACTTCAGCATGCTGAGACCAGACTCACTTTGCAGTTTGGGAGCCTTTTATCCACCCAGTTTTTCCCAGCAGGAGGTGGAACTGTAGCTGTGTAAACAGGAGGGAAAACAGGAACAAACTCCACGCTTGAAGATGGTGAAAAGCCAATGACTGGAGAGTGAGCCCCAAATATCCACTGAGGGGAGAAAAACAAGAAAGAGGGAGAGAAATCAAGAAAGGGGGTTTACCCTTAGAAAAACTGATGCTTTTCATCATTTCCTAGCTACAGGAAAAATGAGTACAGACAACTTCAAACACATCTCTTCAGTCCAACAAGCTTTTGTGCTTCTTTAGGCATCACAGGGTGAGCAGCACATGTCATTGGAGTGAGAAATGGCTTCAGGAAGCCTCAAATCAGTAGCCAAGTTGTGAAAAAAAAACAACAACCCAGCACTTGGCTAATGGCTGCTGGCCGCCAGGGAGGCTTGACTTCCCCCTGCCCAGACAGAACCTCACATACGAAATATAAACATCACCAGAAAAGTGGTTTTAAAATCCATCTCCAGGCAAACAAGCACCAAAGGAAATTGGAATCCATCAGAAATAGATTTTCTCTTCACGGAAATCCGTGTGGCAAAGAGGTTTCTCGGAGTAAAACCAGCTCTGCAGCTTATTTAAGTGGTCTCACACTGGGGAATAATTGCTGGTCCTGTTTCATTAGACTCCGCACTACCGGTTCTCTCCCTCCCACTCGCTCTGCTCCCAAACCACCAGAGACGCTGGTGCTCGAAACGGCTGGAAAAGCTTCCCCTGAAAACCGGCGGGGGTGGGTGGGGGATGCTCCAGCTCTCGCAGCTCTGCTTTATTATTTCCTTTTTTCTTTAACAAGAAAGAAGGAAAAAATCTAAAGCCGAGGCAAAGCTAGGAGCACAGTTCCCCCCGTTCCTGCTGTAGCAGGACGAACGCTCCAGCCGAAAGGCTTTTACCGTGTCGCGCAGCATCGCGAGAGCTATTAGAAAATCGGAATATTCATCAGGGGAAGCACTGATTAAACACATGGAGGAACTGACACGGCTCCAAACTTTAGTCTGGATCAATATCTCACAAAAGAAAAAAAAAAAAAAAAAAAGTAATAAAAACCCCAGACCAATCTCTCGATGTTCCAGAGGCTGTAGGAGCACTGCTGGAGCATCTCGCCCTTCTCCTGCAGAAAACGCCTCCTGCAAGTGGCGGGTACCGGGAGATGGAGCCGAGCCCGGCTGGAGGAACCGGCTAAGCCTTCTCCTCTCGAGGAAAATAATAATAATAATAATAACAACAACCTCTGCGGGTTTCTACACCGGGAGGAAGCTCTACGACAGCAGCGGGGAACGGGACTGCAAGCTTATGTCCACCTCGCACCGGCACAGACCCTCCGGTAGCATCCCCGGGGCAGAGACCCACCGGTAGCATCGCCGGGGACACGGATGCTCCGGTACAGCCCGCGGCGGGGGAGGAGGGGGGAAAAGGAGAACACGGACCCTCCGGTAGCATCCCTGGAGCAGAGCCCACTCCGTCACCTTCCCCGGTGACCCATCCTGCCGCTTCCCTCCCCATACACTCACCTCGTACCGTACAGCAAACGAGGACCGGAGCCTCGCAACGGTCCCCTGGACAGAGGCTCTCCGGTACCATCCCCGGGGGCAGAAACCCTCCGGTATCACCCAGGGCTCCACAGGGACCCATCCCACCGCTGCCCACCCCCTGCCCTCCACCGTGTCCGGTAAGGATGCTCTATCCCCGGTGTTGTCGATGATTTCCGGACACGGCGACAACGGAAAACTTCTCCCATCCCCATTCCCGACTCCAAGCCCTCCCCGTGCCCGGTCCAAGCCTCCGTTACCTGCCCGTGGAGCAGCGGCAGGAGCGGCTCAGCAGGGATGCGCCAGCCCGGGGCTCCCCGCAGCAGGGCGGAAGGAGGCGGCGGCGGCGGCGGAGGGAGCAGTAGAGGAGGAGGATGGTGATGATGAGGAGGAGGATGAGGAGGGGGAACACCGGTGGTGCCACCGACCCTGAGGAGCCCCGCGGCAGCCGGTAACACCCAAGCCCAGGGTGGTGGTGGAGGCGGTGGGGGCTCAGCGGAGGCTGGAGGAGGAGGGGGGGTCCAAAGGAGGGTCGGTGGGCGCTTGGCTGCGGGAACCGGCAGCATCCTACATGGCACGGGGCTCAGAGGAGCTCGAAAGCTCCACACCGGCTCCGCCNAGGGTATAGGGGGAAAGGGAGATCAGCACCGTGTCCTATAGCATCGTCTGGGGTGGAAAAGAGCTTTAAGATCATCGAGTGCATCCGTTCAGACAATCCCAGAATCCAGCATGGAAGTGTCTGGAAGGGACCTCTGGGGATCATCCAGTCCAACCCCCCTGCTCCAGCAGGGTCACCCACAGCAGCTTGCCCAGGGTCACCTCCAGCTGGGCTTGGAACCTCTCCCCAGAAGGAGACTCCACAACCTCTCTGGGCAGCCTGGGTGACTATTACCTGTGGCCAAGCATCACAAGCTTAATTTTCAATCCTGGGCTGTATCGCAGAGTGTGGCCAGCAGGGCAGGGAGGGGATTCTGCCCTTCTGCTCCGCTCTGCAGAGACCTCACCTGCAGTTCTCCACCTTCATTGCCCTTCTCTGGACACCAGAGACCTCACCACCTCAATGCCCTTCTTGGAGTGAGGGACCCAAAACTGAGTCCAGGATTCGAGTTGTGGCCTCATCAGTGCTGATGTTTCAGTACTTGGCTTTGTTAACCTAAAAAATAATTTCCTGGTAAGTGAACAAGGAAACAGAAACCCAATGACAATAAAGAGAAAAAAAAACCCAAACCCAACAAAAAACAAACAGACAAAGCAAACCAGACAAACCCACCCCAGCCCAACCCGTGTTTTGCTATGAAATGCAGTGGTCCCTGAGTAGTCTGGTTTAAATGCAATGTCTATTGTATTTGGGGCACAAGCTGGAGCAGTGCCCTTGGTGTTTTAAATGCAACATCTATCAAGAACTGAAATCAACAGCAAAACCAGAAAATTTTGGTTTTTATTAGTGGCTGAAGAGTTATTTTGGGGAGGAGGAAAGGTTGAAAGAGAATTTAAAGAAGTTCAGCAACTCTTTGTGTCCACCCACCTTTGGGTTCAGAAGCATCTCACTCTCCTTGCCAGTGCCTGGCAGATGCTTACAGCTTTTTTCCAAGGCACACAACAGTGACTAGAGTGATGCTTCCTTAAGGTGGAGAAGAAAGAGTCTCAGAGGACTTTATTCCCTGTGTTAAAACCATGACTAACAGCAGCATGTATCAAAGACCAGCCTAGAGCCAGCATATCTGGGTAACTACTGGAAGCACAAATCAGAGCCTTTTTTACACCACCAAAACTACTGATTAGTAGATCAGAATCATTTTAATTACTTACCATTAGACAATCCTACTAAAGCCCTGCTAAATATTAGATGGGAAACTCTATGTAATGTGGCTTCACAAAGTCCCAGCTCACACAGGTCACTGGTGGTCAGAGGAGAGTTTCCATCTGATATACAGGTCATAGCCTGGCTAAAGGATGCACACACAAACATCAGCTGCTTTTTGCCTTGGGCTTCCTTTTCCTACTCTTAAAGACACCAATGAACTCAATGTTGCCTTCCTCCCTGGAGCTGGGGATGAGCTGGGGTGTTTCCCAAGGTGGGTGTGCAGCAGCTTTAGGACAAGCCCATACACAAGAGGCTCACTATGGTCTAAGCTCAGCACTCCCACGCTGTAGCCTGGCAGGAGCTAGGGGTGACAGCAGGAACTAGGAGTGTTGACAGGAGCAAGCAGTGATGGCAGGAACAAGAGGCTGCCTCACTCACCAGAGACAGGCTGCTGGGGCTCTGCTTTTCCCAGCCAGCCCAGAGAGTGGCAGTGATGCTGAGTCCAGAGGCAGCACTGAGATGATGCTGAGTCCAGAGGCAGCACTGAGATGATGTTGAGTCCAGCAGCAGCATGGAGATGGACCTGAGCCCCACAGTGAGCATTCATCAGCATTAGCTGTCCCTGGGAACAACCCCTCCCCAGCTGCAGGGGAAGAGGACAGGCTCCTCTCACCCCCACAGAGCTGGGTGGTGGCTGGGTGATGTCTGGGCACTTGCAAGCTCTGGAGCCACACTTTACAAAGGGAGAAGGTTCAGATAAAGTTTTCACATCCTGGACTCACTCCTCATGCTCATATCAACAGGATCTGCATTGTGTTCATCTTCAGAGCATGGGGTGGCTTCTCCTGAAGAATGAAGCAGCATCTCTAACATTGCTGACCACCAGCTGCAGCTTCTGGTGGATGTCACAGGCTTAGGTTAATGGTTAGACTTGATCTTAAAGGTGTTCTTCAAATTAAATGCCAATGGCAATGGAGCACTTCCTCTGCTGATGAGCTTGTTACATATTCCTATGAAACAGAGGAGTATTTATGGTCACATTAAAGCCTGATGTGTTTGAAGTGGCAAATATCTCTGGGAGGATGGCAGAGAAACCCACCTGCCATTTGATCACTCATCCTTTGCAGCCACACAACTGCACTGGCACCTGTCTCTGAAGGACTCCCAGCATTGGGTGACATGTGTGACAGTGATGCTGGTGGGCTGGAGATGCTGCAAAGAGTTCTTGAGATAACCAAAAGGCCATTTTAGCAAATTCAGATCCATCACAGAATCACAGAATGTTAGGAGCTGGAAGGGACCTTGAAAGATCAGCTAGTCCAACCCCCTGCCAGACCTTCATTTTAAAGTCTGAAAAAATGGGTCTAAACAGTCAAAAAGTGTTTCATTAATATATAAATCATAGATTTTTCTTACTAAGGACATTATGAATCACTTCTCTTCATGCTGAGCTTGTCTTGGGAGACAAGTAATGACCAAACCTTCTGTTGTGAATGCACCAGAATATCCTACAGGAGAGGTGAGGTCTCTGCTGTAGCACTGTGGCCATCTGTGGGGATAAATTTAATTGGGTATGGTAAACATGAACAGAACAGTGTCCTCCGTCATGTTGTCCTGGTGTGAGCTAGAGCAGAGCTGATCCTGCTGAGTGATTTGACTGCTCAGAGGCTCAGGCTCTTCTCAGGGCTGCACTTGCTGCAGCTCCCAGCATCTTCTCCCAGGCAGTGCCTGCTGCTAGCAGGGACAACACTCCATGGGGAGAGTTCCTGCCAAGCCTTGGGCTGCAGAAAGCCTCTGCCTTAGCCTTGCTCCTCTGCACAACAAGGGCACTGCTCCAGCTTCTGCCCCACCTTGGGCTGCAGCTGCAGGGAGGAGGGGACAGGAGAGGTGACCCCAAACTGACCAACAAGGGATTCCATCCCGTGGCTGTCCTGTTGAGGAGAAAGCTGAGGGATCACCAGGGTCGAGCCTCTTCTGCACTGGCAGTGCCCAAAGAGGACTGGACTGAATCCAGTTCCAGAATCCAGCTCCTGAATCCAGTTCCCACCTGACACTGAGTCCAGTCTGGGACTTGCCCAGTGCTGCCCCAGCACCAGTGGTGACAGTGACACCCTTGCCCCCAGGGCTTGGTTCCAGCTTGGTTTGTATCTCTTTGGATCTAGTTCATGTTATTGTTCTTCTTCCCATCCAAGCTGTTGCAGTTTTCTTTCCCAGCCCAGCAGTCTCTCTCCCTTCTTCCCTTCCTCTTCCCTCTGGGATGGCAGAGAGGTTCACAGACAGCACCTGGCACTCACCTGGTGCCCAGCCCTGACCCAGGACACATGTTCCAGAAGGATCCCTTTACACAGGGATATCTGCAGCCATGCATATCTGAACATGCTGAAGGTGCCTGCAGATGACAGCACTGTACAGAACCTTGGCAGATTCATAGACTTCAGAAAGTTCCTACTACACAGATTCCTCCCTGCTTCCATATGCCCAGCCTAAGGTCCCAGGGAAGGTCTGCCAGCATCTGCCTCTCAGGTTAAACTTCTCATTTCATATCATGCAGAAGGGTTGGAACCAGGACAAGGAATCTCCTCTGCCATCCTTGGACATCTTCTCCTGTGTGAGAAAGCAAAAGTGAGCCCAGACAGGTGTGAGGAACTAACCTACCTGATCCACTCCTTCACCCCTACACCCAGGAACCTCACCTGAGGAGCTCCTGCTCCTTCCCCAGCAGAGCTGGCAGAACATCCAGCCAAACTAATGACCTGGTGAGGTGATTCTTCCATTGAGTCTTCTCATAACATCTTTGACTAATAGTCTGTCCCTTGGGGTAATCTTCATTTGCTGCATTAGTCATTGGTTCCCAACAGCAGCACACAGCAGATATTTCAGAGCTGCACCAAACAAACCCACTATGCACTTAACTGTGCAACCCCATCTACAAAGGGAAATGAGCTTCCGAGCCCAGCCAGTGATCAGCTCAGAGCCTGCAGCATCAGAATTGGTTGTTCCAACCTCTTTTATCCTCACTACTGAAGGCACAGATGCTATTTTTATTCTCCTGTGCAGCTCCTGCAAAGCTTTGACAAAAATCCTCCTTCCTGGAAGTAGTGGCTCTCAAGCAGCAGTCCCTCTGCACCTGGGTAGAGGGGTCAGAGCCTTACCCGGTCAGGTTCCCATGGGGTGGAGCTGCCATTGCCCCTGCTGAGGAGGAGCTGTGTGTGAGCAGAGGGTGGTCGAGCTGATTCCAGCACTCCTCAGAGCACAAGTCAATCCTCTGTTGAGCAGAGTCCCCAAGGCAAGTGAGATGAAATGACCTTTTATTTCTGTTCCTGCAGTGTGACACCCTGGATCTCTGATCTGCTTCTTGCTGACTTCCATTGATTTCCACCAGCTCCCTTTCAACCCCATTAAGAGAAATCAAAGAGATAAGGCTCACATGAGAAGTAGCTTCAGTGCAATAAAAATCCCTGCAGGCAAACATGTGTGATGCATAACTCCAGCCTTCCTTGGAGCTCCTTCTGTGCAGTCTCTGGGGATGATGAGACTTGCCTTGAGACGTGTGGCTCCTCAGCAGGGCTCCCTGGCAGGAGCTGATCCATGACAGAGCAGTGGGACAGTCAGAGCAGCACTGCTGGGTACCCAGAGGACACAGGCACCCAAGAGAGCAGCAGGAGACAGGTGAGGAGAATGGAAAAGTCTAACAGCAGAGGTGTTAAAGGAGAGGAGATGCTTCAGGGACTTAACAAACACAGATCACCTGCATTCCTTCAGGTTGAAGGGACCATCTTGCCTAACAAGCCCCAGAGTAAGAGGTTCCAGATGTTTCAATAAGCTGGATGAGGAGGAGTGGCAGAAGAGCAGGCAGCAGGATTTAGCCATGGCCTGGAGAAGGTCCTGTCAGCCCAGGGACTGTCCTGCAGGTCAGAGCTGGAGGACAGGGGAGGATAGACCCTGCACCAGCGTGGGAGTGCAGCTGGCTTACAGCTTGCTAAGTGCCAAAAACCATCTCTGGGAGGGGAATGGATGGAGCAGCCATCAGCACCTTCTGCTGCTGGGAAGAAACCATGTCCTCATGATGCTGCTGGTGGTTTCTGGAGCTGCTCTGCCATCAACACCATTTCTGTTTGGAAGTTAGTCACGTTTCCCTATTTCATTCTCTCTTCAAACTTGCAGCCCTCAGGCCTTGTGGTGACCTCTCCAGGAGGTTATGGCTAATCTTCACCTTGCTGGGTGCTTGATGAACCCAGTGGCAGTTGGAGAACCTGGCAGAGAAGGACATAACTGCAGCAAGGTGATTAACTGCAGCAAGTTAAGCTGGAAAAGATGAATTTCCTCTCCATTGTGCTTCAACCAATTTGTTTTCCAGTTCCTTACACAATATTCTGAAGCTGTTTTTATACAAAGATGGAGATGTTGATGCCAAAATTTCAAACTCTGGCTGTTTAGGAAGGGAAAAAACTTAAGAGGCCACTGCCCATGGTCAGCTGAAAGCAGGAGCATGGAGGGGGCAGCAAACATCTCTTCCCAGAGCTGCTGGGACAGCTGAAACCCTTCATTAAAACCTTAAATTTATTCTAATCCTGGGAGAAGCAGAAGCCAAACACATTTTTTTGTTCTTTAAAAACAGAATAACTAAAGCACAGTCCAGAGCAAAGCTCTGCAGGGTCTGGCATGTACCAAGATCAATTCAGGTGGCTAGGAAAAGAAAGAGGAAGGTGTTGCCACCAAGAGACATATAAAAAATAGCCTATTTTGTGTGTGCACACCAGAGACTAGGTTGCTGGAAACATTTTCCTTTCTGAAATAAGGAATAGAGAGCTCAGACATTTGGGGTAAGGTTTTCTTTTTCCCCAGCCAGTGGGAATGCACCTCTGGTCTGATTCTAACACTCTCTGGTGACCATTCCCAGTTCCACCCCATAGTGGCAGAAGGAGAAAAGGAATCCCCTAGGATACAGATATCAACCTCTGACCACTCCTTGTCCCTGAGAGTGCACACAACCCACTTGGACCTGAGCCTTCGTTTAAAAGGCTCCAAAAAGGTGCCCATGCTGAATTTGGGATGGAGTAACCTCTAGATAGATCAACCTGTCTGCACACTGCCTCCAGACAGAGGTGGTGGGAATGGTTGAAACCCCCCAGAGATCAGCCCTCCACATGCCCCTGGAACTTATGACCCAGCTGGGGCAGTGATGCTGCCCTCAGACAACATGTGTCATCTAGTGACATTTAGGAGAGCAGTAGCTGCTCTGAGGGAAAACCTTTTAGGAGGGGAAGAGACCTTCTCCATAATGCCAAGGAGGAGACCCAAAGGAGGTGCTCCCTCCTAGCTGCAAAAGGTCACCTCTCCTGATGCAAGGCGGTTGACCTAGTGCTGGTCCAGCTGCTCCAGAAGGGCCCTGGTGGCTTTCCACAGGAGGCATTGCTGCCTGGCTCTGGTGCTGTGTTGCCACTGGCACACCCCAGAAGAGAATCAGTAGGGATGGTTTATGTTTAGCTTTCCAGAAGAGATACTTTCCTGATTTACAGTTTTCAGCCAGCCCTAGAAAGCCCGGAGGTCTGGTTCTCAGCATCATCATGTGTCTCATAACCCAACAGGTCTTGCTCAAAAGTCTGTCCCCAGCTTTCTGATAGCCCCTTGAAGTGCTGCAAGGCTGCAGTGAGATCTCCCTGGAGCCTTCTCTTCTCCAGGCTGAACAACCCCACCTCTCTCAGCCTGGCCTCACAGCAGAGAGCTTCCAGCCTCTTTGTTGTCTCCTCTGGCCCTGCTCCCCCAGGTGCATGTCTGTGCTGAGGACTCCAGAGCTGACCCCAGCACTGCAGCTGAGGTCTCCTCAGAGCAGAGCAGAGGCACAATCCCCTCCCTGCCCTGCTGCCCACACTGCTGGGGATGCAGCCCAGGACACAGCTGGCTTCTGGGCTGAGAGCTCACATTGCCAGCTCCTGTCCAGCTTCTCACCCACCGGTAGCCCTAAGTCCTTCTCTGCAGAGCTGCAGCTCTGAGCCAGGAGCAGTTCTGCTGCTGAGAACAACAAGAAGTGTGGTCAGCCTGGCAGTGGGCTGGGAGCAGTCATTCATCACACCCTGTCTTGTAGCAAGCCATCAAAGCTGCCCACAGGACACAGGGTGGTTATTTGTCTGTCTCAGAGCTGCTGTTTGCAGCATGCACAACGACCAGTGGCCTTCAAAGCATGGTCACAACACCCACCAGACAAGGAGGAGGCTTCTGGGTGCAGCCTTGGCTTCTCCCAGCCACGTTCTGGATGCCAGGTGGGCGTGTTGGAAAGGTGTTGCACCCCCCACCCACCACACTACTGCTGTCGGTGGAGAGGCAGTGGAGCTGCATGCCAAGGACAGACTTTTCCTGAGGCACCTAATTCTCCTCAGCAGCCCACACGTTGTTTGCAGCAATTGCTCAGCAGGGCTCAGCTGCAGAGGCAGCCCTAGGAGGCAGTTGGCTAGGCTGAGCTCAGGTTATTTAAATCCAGGAGGGGAGGGAGGGCAAGTCGTGGGCACTTTGCTCTCCTCATTACTACTTCTGCTTTTTACACATAATTGCAAGGTACAAATAGCTGTTTGCAGCTTCTAAATGAGGTGTTTTACCTCCCCCTGTTAACGAGGTGATGTCAAAGCTCATTGCAAGTCTAAAACTTCACTTTGTCAGCCAAGCAATTACACTTTTATGAGCTTTATCCTCTTTGTAGTAACTTTAACACTCTTTTGTTACCTAATTATGTCTCTTCCTGGATTATTGCTCTTAAGTAACATCACTATTATTCCTGGATTCAGCAGTGGAGTCAGACACACCAGATCACATCCTTATCTCCCAAACCATTTTGGGAATCACATGTGGAAGTGTCAGTGTCAAGTTACAAAGAAAAAAGCCCTAAATGTACCAAGAACTAATTATTCCATCTGGAAACCTTCAGCTTTAATTTCTGCCACATTAAACCCCCTGGTATCCTTCATCACTCACTCAGCTCTGATGGGTTCTGCTCTGCTCTCAGAAGAACATTTGGCAGTGCTGTCAGCACAAAGCTCTCCTGGTCTCTCCCCATTGCAGTTCCTTTTGTGTTTCCACCTAGTTACCTCTTTCAGGGGTGATTTTCCTTTGCAGCTGGTCATGAGCTTAGGCTACTTGTCCCAACCCCAGTGCCTTCTCCTCCAGTTTGGGGTGATGCCTGGCAAGCCCACGTGCAGGGATGGATGCTGCATTGTCAAGCTCTGGAACAAGGCTGCAGGCAAAAAGGAGGAGAGGAAAAAGGAGAGGAAAGGAAAGAGGAGAGGGAAATTCCTTTCATGTACACTTCTGCTTGCAGTTTCTGGTGGTGCATTATCCAGCTACATGGCATTGAGCAGCAAGTAGAGACACTAATTCCCCCCACTCAAGAGCAGCCTGTAGAAGACCTTCATCCCCTGGCTGTGTTTCTCTGGGTGCCTGCCAGGGAAACCTCCCCACTCCTTCCATGCCTCACAGGTTTGCTCAGGCTGCTTTTAACTTTGGCTTTCAGGTCTGGTTTTCCTCCTCTGAGATGGTGAGGCTGATCCCACTGATTTCAGAGTTCTTCAAACACACTCTTTTGGGTTTGTTTTTTCACTGCTGTTTTCCAGCAAGCCTTTGGATTTCCTCCTTCCCCTTTGTTTCTTTGACACTTCAGTCAATAAAAAAAACCCTCACCAAAACAAATAAACAAAGCAGAAGAAAAAAGGCCTTCAAGGGCTGATATTTCACCTCTGTCTGCAGTAGGTAAACCCATGCTCTCCTCTCTCTGGAGACCTCTCTAAGCTGTGCAGTTCTGTCTTTAACTTGAGCATTAGCAGCATCATAACTTATTTATGTTCTCCTCAGCTGAAGAGGACAACAGATCCAGTGTTAAAAGGAAATACTGGAGGGCAGAGACAAGCATTATTTTCTTTCTTGCCTCCTAATCTTCATTCCAGCCGGAGACCCCTCTGGCCCCAGCCTTCTCCTCTCCATGCCATGCTGCTATGGCCAGGGAGGATGCACTTGCTGCTTTAAGGTGATATTCCCAGCTGATGTTTCTTCACAAGATGGCATTCATGTCACAAGCCCAACCTGTGTTTCCTTTGCAGCTTAAAGAAATCATTTTCTTGAGTAGCAATCTTCCCTGTGCAAGAACTTCTACTGTCCAAACAAGTCTGTGGAGCAGCTCAGCTCTTCATGAGTTCTCCTGCTAGTGATGAGCTGACATCAAGAAACTTCTGCACTTCAGTTCTTTCACAGGTGCCAAAAGCCAGCTCTCAGGTGCACAAAGGTGCAGAACCACTCCAGAAGCACAGCACTGCAAGATGAACTGAGTGTGAGCATGTTTCTGAGCTCACCCACAGAGACACCAACCTCATGAGAACCAGCTCCTGCTTTGGAAGGTCTCACAACATATCTGAACAGAGCTTCTGATGCTCACTTGGTGAGCTCACAGTGGTTGAAATTAGCATGGTGGGGGTTGGAAGGGACCTCTGGGGATCATCCAGTCCAACCCCCCTGCTCCAGCAGGGTCACCCACAGCAGCTTGCCCAGGGTCATCTCCAGCTAGGCTTGGAATCTCTCCACACAAGGAGACTCCACAGCCTCTCTGGGCAGCCTGGGCCAGGGCTCCAACACCCTCACAACAAACAACTTTCTCCTCCTGCTCAGCTGGAACCTCCTGGCTTCCAGTTGGTGCCCAGTGCCCCTTGACCTGGCCCTGGTCACCACTGAGCAGAGTCTGGCCCCAGCCTCTTACCCACAGCCTTCAGCTCTTGCTCAGCATTGAGCAGCTCCCCTCTGGGGCTGCTCTTCTCCAGGCTCAGCAGCCCCAGGGCTCTCAGCCTTTCCTCCTGCCAGAGATGCTCCAGTGCCCTCAGCACGTTCCTAGCCTCCAATGGACTCTCTCCACTAGTTCCTTGTCTCTCTGGAACTGGGAGCATAAATCTGGACAACCCCATTGTGGCCTGACCAGGGCAGAGTTGAGGGGGAGGAGAACCTCCCTCAACCTGCTGCTCACACTCTTCTTCATGCACCCCAGGAGACCATTGCCCTCCTTGGCCATAAGGACACATTTCTGGCTCATGGTGAACTTTTCTACCACCAGTCCCAGCTCCTTCAAGAGAGCTGCTTCCCAGCAGGTCAATTCCTTACCTGTCCTGGTCCATGAGGTTCTTCCTCCCCAGGTGCAGGACCCTACCCTTGCCTTTGTTGAAATTCATGAGTTTCCTCTCCCCCAGCTCTCAGGGCAGCTGCCCTTGTCCCATGCACAAGGTTCTTTTTCTTTTGTTTGTTTCCTAATGTCAGACTTTTTACTCCTGCCTTAAATTCTTACTCCTGGGAGTGCCTGGAGAGCTAAACCACTTTATGAGGTGGATCACAACTCCTGACTGAGCAGTTGCAGTGATCTCTTTAATGAGCAGTACCAAGATGGTTAGATGTCTATTCCTTCCAAAAAGCTGCTAACTCATTTTAAGTTGCTTAGGAATTCTCCTCTCTGTCCATGTCTCTCCATCTTCTAATGAACATTTAAGGTCAGATCCCTCTGTACACTGAAAATAACCATTCCTTTTCCTACCAGAAAGTAATAATTTGGGATTCTCAATGACTTTTAGCATGCATTTCTTTAAAGCACACTTAAATATTGCCTAAGAGCTAATGTGATGAAGTTAGGGAAGTGCCATTATGGATGGATGAAAGAGCAGAGAACATTACCAGGGAAGGGAAGGGACTGATCTGAATGCAGTAATGATTAGTTTAATGATTAGCCAGAAAGACTTTGGGCCAACATTATCTTTTTGTCTTTAGCTCAGCTGGATGCATATTTATCTTTCACAAATTGTGAGCAGTGTCTGGAAGCAATAGACCTCTGGGACAGTCCTGCCAAGGCTTCAGGAGAGAAACTAGAGGTGCTCCAGGGGAAGGGGAAAGGACATCACAGCAAAGGCCATTTGGGGTTGGGGTTGGGTTTTTGATCAGAGGGAAAAGCATGCAGATGATTTTATGAAAGATGAAACAGCCAAACAGTTTGTCTCATTTTACTGACAAACAAGAGAGAGCTACTTGGAGCCATAACTAGTGCAGGATCAGTGCTGGTGCATGGCTTTGAGATAAGACTCTACAGAGCATTACTTTTGGGGTGGTAAAATGAGTCCTTTGTTCCTTGCCGTGTTAAGATAGATAAGGAAGAATGAAGAGAGTATGAGAAATCCAGCAGGTGACTGCTGCAAGGGTTCCAGTGGCCATCACAATAAACACAGTGAGCATTTATGGGACTCCCAGGGGGTACAATAAGGATTCCAGGTCCTCTGGTGACAGTCACCAGCACACAGCACTGTGTCTCTTGGTTCTCTTTAGCCTTGCAATGTCAGGTTAAATGCTACATGAGCTTTGTGCTTCCACATGGCTGAATTTCCCTAATTAAATTAGTTCCTGTAACACATTAATTCCTAAGATGCTGAGGGCACTGGAGCATCCCTGGCTGCAGGAAAGGCTGAGAGCCCTGGGGCTGCTGAGCCTGGAGAAGAGCAGCCCCACAGGGGAGCTGCTCAATGCTGAGCAAGAGCTGAAGGCTGGGGGCAAGAGGCTGGGGCCAGACTCTGCTCAGTGGTGCCCAGGGCCAGGCCAAGGGGCACTGGGCACCAACTGGAAGCCAGGAGGTTCCAGCTGAGCAGGAGGAGAAGCTTGTTTGTTGTGAGGGTGTTGGAGCCCTGTCCCAGGCTGCCCAGAGAGGCTGTGGAGTCTCCTTCTGGGGAGAGATTCCCATGGCAGCTGGAGGTGACCCTGGGCAAGCTGCTGTGGGTGACCCTGCTGGAGCAGGGGGTTGGACTGGATGATCCCCAGAGGTCCCTTCCAGCCCCAACCATGCTGGGATAATGGGATTCTCCTCCAAAAGGACAACTGGAGGTGGGCAGATCTGTCTGCTTTTGGCTTGTGCTTTACAAGAGGCTACTAATGACTGAATTCCTCTCTTCCTATTAGACAATTCCTGCACTCTCTAATTTAAAAATAGCCTTAGCAAGTGCTGGGAGTGAAGTTCTACCAGGGAGGGGGAGGGAGAGGAGGGAAGTGGGGGGAGGGAAAACAACTTCCAACTTTCTTTCCAGGATATTTTTGAGCAGATGAAAAATTGAAAGAGAAAAAAAAAATAAGTATTTTAATGAAAGCAAAACTGCACTGCTGAGGAAGCTCCTAAAGGGAAAAAGTAATCAATTGAAGAGGGTCCTGCTGGTGGATGGCAATTACATCTTCCACTGCATCTCTCCTTGGTAATTGAGTTCTGTCTCTCTCTTGTTGTGTCTCCTCCTGGAAGTGTGGGGGGAAGATCCCTGGGCTCACCACAGTTTATTGGACAGGTATTTGGGGGTTGAGTTTTGGGGGATTTGTCCTTCCAAGCTCTTCACAGAGTCTTTTGGAAGTAACTCAAGATGCCAAGCACCTGTTAGACTCTGCAGGGACATGGGGGGACAGGGTGGAAGGAGCTGAAGTGGATTCTCCAGTAACTTTCCAAAGGAAAAAACCCCAAAACCCCAAATATTTCTACGAGAACATGTCCAACATTTTTAACATCACAGCTAGCAGACCATGGGAGTTTAATACCACTCCTGGAGAGTTATTTATCCACTTAGGTAATGTCATGATTAACTCCATGGTCACCCCCCTCCTAAGCCCTCCCATTTAAATTCCTTCCATATCTGTGGGACTGAGCCAGCAGAACCCAAAATGTTCCTCAGCAGCTGAGGAAGGTGCAGTGTCTGCAGTCAAGGCTGCCACTGGCCACAGGGGAAGGTCTCTGGGCTAAATGAAGCAGCTCCTCCACTAATAAATTAAAGCTAAATACAAACACCCCCCCACCCCCCTGCCCATTCTGCAGTGCAGCCACTGCCAGACCAGCAGCATCCCTCAGCTGTGCCCAGCACAAGCCAACAGCATCTGTGAGCCAGAGCCCTCCTGCCAAGAGCTGGAGCAGAGGTTTCTGGCTGAGTGCTGGTCCCCTCTGCCCAGGCACAACCTGGAAGCCTGGCTGAGCTCCCTGGTGAGGAGAGAAGTGCTGGCACCTGTCTCCATCCCTGGGGCACACAGCAGAGGAGTGTTTGTCCTGCATCTCCAAGTGATGCAGTCATACCCAGGCCAGGTCCTGCATGTCTGGGCATCTGAAGCAGGTGGTGGAGGTTTCATATCACAAACACTTCAAACATTTTAGCTACCCAAATCTTTTAAAGCTTTCCCAAAATGCCAGTGCCACTTTCAAACTCCTCCACAACCTCTCTGATTTCTGCCCTTCCTCTTGCATCTCTTACTTCACCTGAAGTCAACTTTTTCCTTTGGAGATGTCCCACCCTGAGCTCCACCTTCAGACTCTCCTCTTGCCTTGAATTTCAGCAGCCCAGTCCAGACCACAGCCCAGCTCACATCACACCCCTGAAGGCTTATTTCCACCTCCCCTTACTCCACATTATACACCCTAGAAACTCTTGGCTTGATTAGTTTGGACAAATAATTTATCAAAGTCTTTTCTCTGGCTCTTTTTCATTCCCTAGGAGCTTTATACCTTTAACCACAACTGGGTTGAGTTCCTCAAACCTCCTCTGGGATTTGACCAGCAAGGGACAATTTCTTTAGCTCCTCAGTCTACAAATAAAGCTCCAACTGCCCCAGAGCAGGACAGCAACTGGTGATGTTGCACTGCTGGGCCCATGCAGGGGTTTAGGCAAGTGCTGAGCATCATCATGCAGAAATGAGAAAGAAAACCCCCAGAGTGTCAAACAACAAAGAAACAATCCCCAGCCATCCAGTGGCAGCATTTCACACAGCTCCACTTAAAGCCAGTGACATTAATGCATTATCAAACTCTCCAGTTTGTTCAGTTTCTGTAGCAGAAACTGCCAGCAGCACAGAACATTTCATGCTTTCATCTTCCAGAAATAATTTGACAGTACTTGAGGATTTGATGGCTCTGATTACATTATTGTTGTTTGTTGAGGAGCAATAAAAACAGGCTTTAAAAAAATATAGATATATTCTCTTTTCAGTGCTGGCTTTGTAGCAGCAAGATGTGCTGTGACAGGACACAGTGGGGGAGAGGTGGCACTTCTCAAGACACCCCAGAGTGGATGTTAGCAAGTGCAAGTCACAGAATCCAGCCTGGTTGGGGTGGGAAGGGATCTCTGGGGATCAGCCAGCCCAACCCCCTGCTCCAGCAGGGTCACCCACAGCAGCTTGCCCAGGGTCACCTCCAGCTGGGCTTGGAATCTCTCCCCAGAAGGAGACTCCACAGCCTCTCTGGGCAGCCTGGGCCAGAGTCCACTGGTTGGAGGCCATCAAGAGAGTTTCCCACAAGTAGCCTGAAGCCAGCAGGGCTCCAGTGCCCACCCTGGGCCAGAGCCCCCCCATGGAGCACAGGCTGATGTCTCCTGTGGTAGAGCATGACACAGAATCAGCATTGTGCTCTACACCACTTGACTCTGCTCCTCCAAAGCTGCCTCCACACACCAAGCAAATCTGCCAAGCTCTGTTGGGTTATTTTATCTACTAGGAAGGCTTCCAAGCCATTAATTTTGTAAAGAAACTGCCTGTTTCCTACAGAAAAAGGGCTGTGGCTGATTAATCTCCAGATCCTTCATCTCAGGGCTTTGTCAGGAGGCAGCTTTCCCTCCTATGCATCACTTGCTCCAGTAATGACAGCAAATTGCCAAGCCATGGAGGAAAGGTAGAGAGCTGTTCTCCAGCTTTGGAGGGTGCTGATGAGTCTAATAGTGCTTGGAGCATTACCAGCAATATTTATGTAGCCTCATGAATGTGCTGCTCCTGCATAGAGAAGGATGGCTGGGAAATCATCTCAGTCTCATCTCTCTTCAGCAGCAAGGCTTTTATCTAGGTTTCTCAGATGACAAACTAGGCTGCTCCCAAGCCCAGACCCCAAGATACATCAGTGAGTTCAAAGGGAAGGAGGGAGCCTGTGACTTCATCTAGCAAGACAACAAGGGAAGAAGTGAAAGCACACATGTGCTGCTTCTGTGAGAACATCCAAACCTCCCCAGGAGCTTGATGTTCCTCCTCACTGCAAGTGAGCTACAGCCTTGGAAGAAACACATGTCCTCCCTTGCTTCCCCAACTCCCTGCTCATCAGCTCTGCTGTAAGTTCACTAGCAGTAATGCCTGTGTTCCCCTGCAGTCATGGGTGAGGATTTCAGCTCAAAGATAGAATCCAAAACAATGCAGATCTGGTGCAGTTACAGATCCAGCTTTCAGTTACCAATGCTGCAGTCCTACAGACTGACCCCAGCATGCCTCAGCCCCTTCTGAAGCTTCTCTGCAAGCACTGAGGAGCAATTCACTGAGACAAGACACATGCCTCTCCAGCCAGGGCTGCACAACAAGACAGCCTACAGCTGAGGACACCTGACACTGCAAAACACAGGTGGGCATTACCTGCACATCCTCAGTGTGCCAGAGCCCTCCTGGCTTTGATTCTTCCCTCAGGAGTCCCCAGAGCCAACCAGCCCCTGAGGGGACATTTGTCATCCTAGAAATGTTCTGGTTCCTACAGCAAATCCCAGAATCCCACCATGGGGTTGGAAGGGACCTCTGGAGATCATTCAGTCCAACCCCTGCAGGTGCTGGGGAGGGGCTGCTCCCAACCCGTGTCCCTGAGCCATGCTGGAGAGGAGCAGGGTGCACCCAGACCCCCAGCCTGCAGGCTCTGAGGTGGGGCTGCAATGCTGGGAGGGGTTTAGGAACTCCACACAAGACACTCTTGAAAAGAAGGAGGTGTGAAGTCCTCACAGTCACACAACTCTCTGGCTCAACAAGGTCAGCAACTGACCTCTGGAAGACAAAGCCCTGCCTACAGAGACTGCCCTGCTCCAGGAGAAGGCTTTCCAAGGGTGGCTCACCCTGTAAGCACAGCTAACAGGTCTTCTCAGGATGACAAATTCAGTTTGGAAGTGAAGAAGTTGCTAGCAGAAGGTTCCTACATGTGGTTTGTCTTTTAGAGCCTCCCTGCTGCAAGAAGGGAAAAGAAATCTTAGACTAGAGCAGCATGCTAATGACAACCCAACCCAAATGTTAGTCTCACTGCTAAACACTCACCCTAAACACACTCATGTTGGGATCTTCCCAGGAAGAACTGCCAAATCATCAGATCCCATCACACTGCTAGTCACAACAGATGACAACAAGCTTGTGTTGGAAGCTGCTGCTGGGTTTGAGCTGGAGCTGGCTGTGAATCCCAGGGAGCAGCACAAGCCTCCAGTGAGAGCCCAGCTCAGCCTCAGGCACTGAGCTCAGCCTCAGGCTGCTCCTTCAGAAGCACAGTGCCCATGGATGGGAGCATCCCTCTGCTGGGAGATGTTCCAAATTAAGATGATATTTTAATTATAGAATCATTTAGCTTGGAAAGGAGCTTCAGGATTGTCAAATCCAACCCTTAACCAGCACTGCCAGGTCACCACAGAACCACATCCCTCAGCACCACATCTCCAGGGATTTTCAATCCCTTCAGAGGTGCTGACTCCACCACTGCCCTGGGCAGTCTGGGCCAGGCCTTGACAACCCTCTTCAGGAAGAAATTGTTCCTCATCTCCATCCTGAACCTCCCTTTGGCAACTTTACCTTTGTTTCCTCTTGTCCTGTCTCTTGTTCCCTGGTAGAAGAGCCCAATCCCCACCTGGCTCCAGCCTCCTCTCAGGGAGTTGCAGAGAGTGAGAAGGTCTCCCCTGAGCCTCCTCTTCCCCAGGCTAACCAACCCCAGTTCCCTCAGCTGCTCCTCACAACACTTGTGCTCTAGACCCTTCACCAGCTTCACTGACCTTCTCTGGACACACTCCAGCAGCTCACTGTCCTTCTGGGAGTGAGGAGCCCAAACCTGACCCCAGGATTCAAGTTGTGTCCTCAGCAGTGCCCACCCCAGAAGGACAATCCCTGCCCTAGCCCTCCTGCCACACTAGTGCTGATCCAAGCCAAACACCCACCTGTGGTGATGAAACACAAACTACTCTTTATCTTAGATAACTTTTGAACCAATCTCTGGAAGGAGGAACCCTCCCTCCCCTGAGCCTTCTGCTCCTGCACTGGAGGGACCTCCCCCACACCTTCTCATCTCACTTGTTTCCAACACCACCATGAAGGTGCTCACAGCACTACCAGGAGCCAGCAGAGGATGAGCAGTGCAGCCTGCACAGGGGAGGCTTCTCTGCCCTCCCCCAAAAGCCACCAGCATGTTTCCTGACCTGAGTTGTGACTGCAAATGACAAACTTCTGCAGAAGTAGAGAGGCTGACCAAACCTTTCCTGTCCCTGCATGCTATCCAGCAGAAACCAGGAGTCCCAGCTCAGCCAGTCCCAGCTCAGCCAGTCAAGAGAAGGCGTAGTGGTGGGCTGAATCTGGAGCCAGATGAAGGAGGTGCAGGCTCAGGCTCGTTATTTCCTTCCTCGTAACACTCATTTTCCTCCTCAATCCAAAGACAGCTCTCTGCAGTTATTAAAGCAGTTTTAATCCAATAAAACACAAACAGCATGGATCAAAGAACATCCCAGAGGCACCACACGCTCCTGTAAAGTTCAGCAGCAGAAAATGCAAAGCCTGTTTGCTGCATGCAGAGACAACCCAAAGGTAGGAGCTATCTGTAAGACATGCTTGTCCCTTTATTCCCTGGGCTGTAGTGCTGCCTACCCAATTAAAGTGAGCCTGACTAATCACCAGTTAACATATTCCAATTAATTTCATTAACATGTAATGCCATTACATCATGCACAGATAATACTGTTACTTGGCTTTGGATTAACCTCTCAATTCCTGCAGAACATGCCCATTCCTGAAGGAAATCCCAAGGAAAACTCCTTTTCTCCTTTGTTTCCTAGCACTTTCTAGCTACAGGAGAGATGAAAGGTCTGCAGAGCTGAACTCATGAAGTGAAGGTGCAACCCACAGGTGTCAACTCATCCAGGACCAGCTGAGTGCTTCTTGAATTGCAAAGGGCAGATGCCAGCACTCAGAAGCTGACCTGAGAACACTCATGCTCAGTTTTGGTCAGCTTGTCCCTCCCTGGCTCATACCACTTGGATCATAGAATCCTCAAGGTTGGAAGAGACCTCCAAAATCATCCTGTCCAGCTGTTAACCCAGCAGTGCCAAAGTCCCCCCTAAACCATGTCCCTGTGATCAGGCTTGATTCCAGCCTGGAGGTTCACCAGCTCTCCTAAAGGGCAACCAACTCAACAGCAGTTGGCTGACATTTCTGACACCACCCCTGGCATTTCAGCTCTTCTTCAGACCCAGTGAGTTCATCTGGAGCCCAACACCTGAACTGAGCCCCCCAGCTCTTGAAGGAATAGGCTGAGGGAGTTGGGGTTGTTCAGCCTGGAGAAGAGAAGGCTTCGTGGGGGGACTTCATAGCAGCCTTTCAGTGCCTAAAGGGGGATTACAAGATAGAAGGGGAGAGACTTTTCAGCTGCTCAGATTGCAGTAGGGAAAGGAGAGTGGTTATAAGCTGAAGGAAGGGAGATTTAGACTGGAAATTAGGAGGTTCTTTACCCAGAGGGTGGAGAGACATTGGCACAGGTTGCCCAGAGAGGCTGTGGCTGCCCCATCCCTGGCAGTGTTCAAGGCCAGGCTGGATGTGGCCCTGGGCAACCTGCTGTAGTGGGTGACATCCCTGCCTGTGGCAGGGGGTTGGAACTAGATGATCTTGAAGGTCCCTTCCAACCTGGGCCATTTTATGAACTACTTCCCAGCAAAATGCCTCCAGCAGGTAGGTAGAGTAACCTGAGGGAGTTCCCACTGCCAGACCTTTGCTGACAGTCTCTTTAAAAGTCTGCTTTGTCTACTAGAAAGCACACACCCCCCCCCTCAAAAACAAAACCAAACAAAAAAAAACCCCAAAGAAATCAAGCTCCCTTTCAAAAGAGCAATCCTGATAAAAGGGTAAGTAATAGCCCAGAGTGCTTTGGGAGATGTTTGCTTGTCAGCGTTGTTTACTGGGTGAACATGATGAGAAGAAATTGCCTACAGCACAAGCCAGGTCCAGGAGAAAGAGTCAAGGAAAACCAAGTGATGAAATGCATGGATGGGAGAGGGGAGAAGTGGCAGAAGAGGAGGGAGTGTGGCAGCAGGAGGAGGTGGGAATGATGTTATCTTCTGTAATTTCACTGGAGGTTGCCCAGATTTCTTTCTTCCTTCCTGTGTGCCTCTGCCCAGGTCACAGCAAGGTTACTTCTGACCCAGAATGCCTTCAAGGTAACCAGCAGAGACAACCTCAAACTGCCATCTGACTGTGACTCTTTGTACACTGCTAGAGACACCCATGACTTCTGTTGGAAGAGCTTTAATCCCACTCAAAGCACCTCCAGGTATCTGCTGAACCTCCCTACTCAGAACCTGTTCTCCACCATTCCTTGGTCATGTACAAGGCTTTGCACTCCCTGTTAGATTTAGAACCCTTTTCTAACTCATGAATAGTTCATTTGGTTCCTGGGGGAGACTTTGGCAAGTCTCTAGAGCCAGCACTGGCAGGTCAGCAAGACAGCAGAGAGAGGATCACCTGCTGCAGCACCAGCCAGCTCTCAGGTGGTGTGCCCCTGGGCAGAGGTTCTCACCCATCCTGGCAGTGTTAGGTTAACAGCTGGACTTGACTTTGGAGACCTTTTCCAAACCTAATGATTCTGATTGTATCATCTCATGAGAAACTGGGCATCACCAAAGACCCCAGGTGAGCACCTCCTGCTGAAGAGCAGGCGACTTTCCCTTCCCTTCATTGCCATGCAGTTGTGTTGCTTGGAGGATGAAAGCAGAAGTGTCAGGGTGACAGATCTCACTGGAAACAAGGGGGACATGATTTAGTGCTGCCTTTGTGCAGGGAAAAGAGTGCACATTATCTACCCTGAGCAGATTCCCATCCTTCTGAAATCTAAAAAGTTCATTTCAAAGAGGAATTCCAACTCAGGCAAGCAAATTCTCCTTCCCTTTGAACCTCCCCTCACCAATATCTCTGCTGAAGGTAGCCTAAGCCCAGGTGAGACTGCATCAGCTGCACCCCAGCAAAATGATCTCAGACTGGGTTTTTTTTCCCCCCTAAGGATTCCAGTTCAAGAAAGGACAAAGAAAATACCAACATGAGGCCCAACCTTTGAAAGTTTCCTTTCTGAAGAGTTCTTTTAAGTGCTAATTAATCAAATCAGTGATATTTTTCTAGGGTCAGTGATTCATTTCTGCTGCACTACTGGAAACTGAAGGAGTCTGAGAGATAAAACTAAATAGATCATATTTCTTCCATAGATGGCCAAGCTCCATTTGCAGCCAGGATAGACATTATCTGGAGGCAAACACATTCTGAATCACTCTTCTTTCCCCTCCCTCTTTCTGCTTTTATTGTATCTGCTGATACAATTAGTGAAAGGACCAAAAATCTTCCAAACAACATCCAAGCAGTGCTTGACCAGGGCAGATGAGCATCACCAGGTTCCACCTTCCCTCTTGTAACTCAGCCCAAAGGAGTCTGAACCAGCTAAAAGTCATCACCTCCCTAGCAAGGTTCCAATATGGATTGAGTGATATTCTTCATGCAGGACCACAAGCTGGATTTGACTGCAAGGGTGTAGAAAACACTTCTGAGTTCAAGGCTGGCAACAACCCACAGAAAACAGAGGGTGGAGGTGACCTCACACCAACCTCCTCCCTCCATGGTGGCAACCCTCCTACCAGGGCTTGATAAAACGTGTATCCAGAAAGTAATGCTAAGGAGATAGTGGCAAAAGCAAATGCAAAGGAAACAGCTCCATGGAGAGGGACCTGGGAGTGCTGGGGGACAACAAGTTCACCAGCAGCAAGAAATGTGCCCTCAGGGCCAAGAAGGGCAGTGGTCTCCTGGGGTGCATGAAGAAGACTGTGGCTAGCAGGTTGAGGAAGGTTCTCCTCCCCCTCTACCTTGCCCTAGTCAGGCCACAGCTGGAGTCCTGACTCCATTTCTGGGCTCCCCAGTTCCAGAGAGACAAGGAACTACTGGAGAGAGTCCCTTGGAGGCTAGGAAGATGTTGAGGGCACTGGAGCATCTCTGGCAGGAGGAAAGGCTGAGAGCCCTGGGGCTGCTGAGCCTGGAGAAGGGCAGCCCCAGAGGGGAGCTGCTCAATGCTGAGCAAGAGCTGAAGGCTGGGGGCAAGAGGCTGGGGCCAGACTCTGCTCAGTGGTGCCCAGAGACAGCCTAAGGGGCACTGGGCATCAACTGGAACCCAGGAGGCTCCACCTGAACAGGAGGGCTCTCTTGATAGGTACATCATAACTCCCAGGTGTTATCCTGAAACCTGCTGCTGATCAACTGCACACATGTATGGCAAGCACCAACCAATTTAATTTATCATCATATTCCTGAGGAAACAGACTCAGGCATTAACCTAATGCAACAGAACTCTTGAAGAATTTGTCTTCATCAATACAATAAAGCAGGCAGGTCTCAGATCCTCAGCTGGAAGGAAGCATTCCTGTAATCTCAGTGCCAATCTCCTTGCCACAGAAACACAATTTGGGAGCTGACATTATGAGTTATTAGAGGTTATTAGATGGGTTTTTTTCCCCTTTTGTAAACTAATGCCTATCCTCAGAATAAAAGCTCTATGCAGAAATATCTCTTGGCAATTAAGTGCACAATCTAAAGGTTGTCACTAGAGCAAAAAAAAGATTGGTTGCTTTTTGGGGCAGCAAATGCTGCTCAAAATCCCCAGTTCAAACCATTTTGGTGACATTTAAGGTTTTCCAGAGACCACACCACATCTCTGTGACATTGGAGGGAACAAACCCACTTCTAACCAGTAATCTGTTGGAGATTTGAGGAAAGGATTATTATCCAGAATCCAGCATGGTTGGGGTTGGAAGGGACCTCTGGGGTCATCCAGTCCAACCCCCCTGCTCCAGCAGGGGCACCCACAGCAGCTTGCCCAGGGTCACATCCAGCTGGGCTTGGAATCTCCCCCCAGAAGGAGACTCCACAGCCTCTCTGGGCAGCCTGGGCCAGTGCAGTTTTGGTTTTGGTTGTTTGTTTTTTTTTCCTCTTCCCAGTGACAGTTGAGGAATGCAGCAAAGCTTGTGTCTGAGTGAGGTGTTGTCTCTTCATAAGCAATAAACCTTTACAATCTCTACAAGAAGCCAGAGTAGCCAAGTGAAAGCCAGGAATGTATTTTTCCAGAAGGGAACACATGAAAGGATGTGAGAAAAAAATATATTGGCAATGTTAAAGTAACTCTGAACCCCCTTTGTGGCAGCCAGATTTGATAAGCCTGTTACAATTAAAACACACACACATATATATATATATATATCCCCACTGCTCTTGGATCATTGCTTCAAACCCATGGTATTATTCCTTGTGATTTTATTCCTCCCAGAGACCATTTCAAGCAGGTTTGCCTCCAGGCACCTTGCTGAAAATATTCCTTGCATTCTCCCATCCAGAGAGTCTTAATACTTCCCTCCAAGAGTATCTATCTCCACATGGCAATGCTACAGTAGTAATTAAAAGCTTCAGAAAACCTTCAGGACTCCACCCACACATGAGGAGCACATGGCAACTTGCTGCTGCTGAGCCCCTGAGAGCTGCCTCATTAATTTCCTCCACAAGAACAAAGCTGAATAATCACCTCTACAAACCAGCCCTGGGCTTGCTCTTGCTCAGCCTTCCCAGACACTCTCTCAGAGTCATCATCACCAGAACCACCACAAAATCATCATCATCTCCACCACAAAATCATCATCATCATCATCTTCATCACAGAACCATCCTGGTTGGAGAAGCCCTCTGAGATCATCCACTCCAACCACCCACCCAACACTGCTCCACTTACCACTAAACCACATCACCAAGCATCACATTTTCTGACCCCTTTGAGGGATGATGATGGCACCAGCTCCCTGCTGGGGGAGGATGGAGAACACCTTGGCCCAGGAACAATGGCCAGGGCTCTCCTGGAAGGGTTTGTTTTGTCCAGGTTGTATTGGAGTTGGAACCTTCAGTTAAGCACCTCTCCCAAGCACAGGACTTCTCCAGTAAACCATGGCTGGTTTACCTGCAGGCACAGCCTGGTGTGTGTCTTCTCCTTGAAGGTCCTCATGTGAGGTGCAGCACAAAAGAAACAAGGTGCCACCTCCCACAGAGATCAATCACCAGGTTAAATGGAGACAGCAACACCTTTGGGCTGCAATTACCCAAACTGACACCCCCTGGGGATGCAGAGGAGAGTCACCCAGCACATCACTCACCACTCAGGGGGAGCAATGTCCCCTCAGCACCACCACCCCTCGGGGTGAAAGAGCACTATGAGCTAGAACCTGTTAGAGCAGGGCCAGAGGAGGCTACAACAAACATCTGAGGGCTGGAACACTTGTGCTGTGAGGACAGGCTGAGAGAGCTGAGGTTGTTCAGCCTGGAGAGAAGGCTCCAGGGAGAGCTCGCTGCAGCCTTGCAGCACTTCAAGGAAACTATCAGAAAGATGGGGACAGACTTTTGAGCAGGAGCTGTTGGGACAGGACAAGGGCTGATGGTTTGGAACTGAAATAGGAGATTTAGACTGGAGAAAAGGAAGCAATGTTTTCCCCTGAGGGTGGTCAGATGCTGTCCCAGGTTGCCCAGAGAGGTGGGAGATGTCCCATCCCTGAACCACTCCAGGTCAAGCTGTACATCAGGGCTGTGAGCAACCTGCTCTGGTTGATGTCCCTGCTGAGTGCAGGGGGTTGGACTAGTTGACCTTGAAAGGTCCCTTCCAACCCCACCCAGTCTGTGACTGTGATACCAGAGGCCCCCACACAGAGCCAGTTAGGTTGCAAGAGATCTTGCACTACTTCACAGAAAATTGACTTGGAGAGTGGCTTTCCTCCAGACCAAGATGGCAACAGGACTGTTGGATAGGGTCAGTGTGTGACACCAGAACACAGCTCAGAACGTGGACAAATGCAGTTAGAGCTGAACCCAGCTCCTCTCTCCCAGGAGCTTCCCTGAGTCAGCCAGAGACAAGCTCTGAGCTGAGATAAAGGTTACAAAGACTGAAGGGAAAAGGTCAGGTCCAAATTAGCCCAAAGCAGAAAAAAAACCCAAAACCCAACCTGAAATGTGAGAAGAATTGATCAAAACCATTTTGTTTCATTTACAAGTAGCTCCATTATCTACTTCACAATCCTGATAGCAGCAGCAGAGAAAGGACTAGAGCATGGATGAGCATTAGAGGGTGATGTGGTTCCTGAAGGAGCCTAATCTGCCTCCCTGCAGCTTCTGTGTTGTTAGAAATGGGTGAGTTCTTTAACCATTCCAGGTTTGGAAGATGAGAGATCTGTGTCTCAGCTCATTTCCCAGAGGAAAGGGGTTGATGTCCTGCTCTACTGCTGACTTCCAATTAGCCAGAGCTCCTCAGCTGGCTGAGTTTGATGAAGCCTTTGTGATTCCCAATCACCAGTTGGGTGAAGGAAGGAGTCCAGGCACTGGAAGTCACAGGTAGTGTCTGACAACAAAGGAGGCAATCTGGTGACTAAGCATCACTCCAGCTCTGTGTTCACTCAAGGAAAACCCTCTCCCATCACTGGCTTAGATGATGCAAACAAAACACTCTGCATCTTCTTCCCCATCTGCTCCTCCACATGTGGATCCCATTCTGCCACAAAACCGAGAGGTGACATCCAGCAGTGATGAAGATATTCCTATCATCAGGCAAAACAGCAGCTTTAAAAGCTTTAAGTGCCAAGAATCCAGGCTTTTATTATGCTTTAAATTGCAGATTGAAATAGGCTACTGTTGTTACAACTTTATTATCAACTTTAAAACCTTGCATGGTTTAAAGTAGTCAATTTATTTATTATTTAACCAGAAAGTCAAGCTGAGAGAGGTCTCCAGGGAGTAAATCATTTAATGCCAGAAGTATTTCCTTTAAAGCTGCTGTTTTTCCCCACAGTTTAGTAGACCTTTTATTCTGAAGGTAGCAGCTGAAGGAGTTTCTCAGTGCAGTTTTGGTGATTAATAATTAAGCTCTCATGATTTCAATGGAGTTGGGGGTTTTTTAGTTTGTGATTTCCAAAGGCAAATCCTCATGTTGTCTGTCTGCTGCTCACCTAGAGAAAGGTGTTCCTCACACAAAGAGACAACAAGCTATTAAGGTAATAATGATTTAACATCAGACAGAGACTCTGAGGACATCACTGGCCTGATTGCCTCCTTTGCTTTGGATGTGCACTGCAGGGATGAGGACTCCACCACTGCCCTGGGCAGCCTGGACTCCTTGACAGCCCTTTTGGGGAAGAAATTGTTCCTCATGTTCAACCTAAACCTCCCCTGGGGCAGCTTGAGGCTGTTTCCTCCCATCTTACCCCTGGGGTCCACTCACCCCTGCTGGCAGGTGTATGAGCCAGTGGAGCTAGCACCTGCTCAGCTACACCTACTAGTATGCAAATGTCAGCACACAGGGGTGAAAACTCTCCTAATTCTTCTTGAGGATGCTGCTTGGCACTGACTGGCTGCCTTCAGATGATCCTTGCCACCACAATACTCAAGTCAAGCTTCTTGAAGGCAGAGACCTCCCAGAAACCCATGACTAACTCATATGGTTAAGTAACCATGCAGACCATGGGAGTTTGGGGTTCTCCTCCCTGCCACTTTCTTTGGGGGGAGGTGGTGAGGGGGGGCCCTGAGCCTTTGCAGAAATAAGTTAATGGCACCCAACAAGATGAAGGCAGGAATGCAGGTTTGAGGGAAAGAGACACTGCAATAAGCTCATAATCTGAGGACACAGTTGAGAGATCATCCTTTTATTTGATTATTTTTTTACTTTTCTAAGCTGAATTTGGTGAGGCTAGGGAAAGTGTCTGATAGAAGTTAGGTAACAAGTTAGTACCCTGATGAAAGCAGCTCACTTGCACAGGAAGGTGCCCAAATATTTTCATCAAGGGAAGAATTTTTAAACAAAATAGGGAATATCATCCTTATGGGGAGCAGAGGAAGGCTGAATGTGCTGCCCTGGGTGAGGTAGCTCATTTAGGATCCAAAATATTGACTCAGGCATCCTTAGCCCTCATGGCATCAAGGTGCTTCACCACCTCCTGCCTTCTGCTCTTCACTGGAAGGAGTTCAGTCCTTTTCATGCTCAGCAATTGGCCCTAACCATTGTCATCCAACATTAATCCAGCTAACATCTCAATAGGGACAATAAAGAGAGAGAAGAGACAGAAGTTAAAGAGTCTTTGCAGCATGCTCATAAAAGAAGGAACAAAAGTATGTGATAGAAAACTCCCTGAGACATCATCCAATAAGTGGCAGTATTTACAGGAGATACATCACTAATGGTTCATTTAACTTTGCAATATCTTCAATTCACTCATTTTGTGAGGCTGGAATTATTCATAAGACAGTTCATTATGAGCAGATTAATATTCATTGGGCAGTTGGCAGAAGATGTATGCTTGGAGTCTCTGAATTGTTTTGTGTGAAGTTTGGGCAGAGAACTGATTGCAGCCAGGATTCTCCAGAAGTTCATTAGCCACTGAGCTGCTCTGGGTAGGAAGGCATCAGTTAAGTTAATCACTACCTGCTTGTCAGGAGGAGAACAGCTTGCTGAGTTCAATGTTTTATGGCCCTAGATTGCACATTCCATCTCTCTGGAAGGGGAGGATCCAGCAGGGTGTGGATACCACTAAGACATGGCTTAGCACAAGTCTTCTGGGCTTGCATGAACTTTGCTACAGCCAATTCCTGCAGTAGTTAAGAAAGAGCAGTGCCCAAACTTAGAGCTAAGCTCTGCTGCTCTACCAGCCCCTCCAGCTCCCTCTCCTTGCCTGCCCTCCAGGAGCACTAGGACATGAATGATCTTTAGCAGGGAGGGGTTGGTCCCCACAGGGTTTCTGCACATCAGTCCCTGCCTCTGCTTTGTTTCTCCACTTACATCTCTGGCAAGTTAGCACAAAGACCACCAGGAAAGCTGGGATGCCAAGAGCTGCTGAAGGGTTGGTGCTCCAAGGACCTCTGCAGACACAGGAAAAGGTTTAGGTTCTTGAATTCACACCAAGGTACTGAAGAAAAAAGTAGAAGAAAAGATGTTTCTGCTAAAAACCAGGCAGGAGAGCAGCAGGGTGTCCTTATGCCAGACATGAGCCAGGAAGAAGCACAGATAAGGGCTCCTAGGTGTGACTTGGAAGCTGGAGAGATGACCCTCAGCATGCAGCTGTGCACCCAGAGCCCCAGGCCACAGAGAGGACAGAGCACAGCAACATAAATAATTCCTTCTGCTAGGTCATTTTTCTACCTCTGCATGGCTCCAGCAGATGATGGCAACCACATGAGAAAGAAAAGCCTGATGGTCTCCTCACTTGCCCCATCCCTTGGCAGGAGCATTTTTTGCAGCTCTGTCAGCCATCAGGGTGGGGATTGCAGGCAGAGCAGGTATAAAACTGTCAAACAGAAAGGAACTGCAGTAATGCTCTGGCTGAGAGACAGCAGGGAATGAGGGAAACATGTCCTGGATCAATAAAACAGCATTTGTGCCTCTACAAGTTGTCTAATTCAGGAATCTCTGAAGTTACAAATGTTGCCTCCTGCCTGCCAGTGACTACTGCTGTCTCTTGTCACTAATGGGCTCTTCTCTCAAGCCTTCCACTTCTTCATGGACTCTTTCCCCAGCTCAACAGCACCATGACACTCCTAAATGAACTTTTGCTTCCATTTGGTGTTGCCTCATGAGCAGACAGAACACTGGCTGGCAGTTAAACAGCACAGAGCCTGGACAAGGAGATTCCACCAGGAAACCCAGTTTCTCTAGCTCAGGATACTCAGGAAAGCTCAACTTCAGGTCTCTTCTCAGTAATGCATCTAATGCAGTGTTTGACAGTTGGCTGCATAAATCACCCTGTGAGAAGTTACCTGATAACAGGGAATTAATGGTGACAGCTCCAAATGAGTGCATCTTGCATCATCACAGAAGGGTGCACTGGGGAAAAATCAATGTTTATTGTGACTTCATTAGGGAAAAAAAAAGTCTTCAGAGCAGCTCTGGCTCTGGCTGCATTTCTTCATTCAGCCACAGAACTGATAAGGTTGCCAGAGACCTCTCAGGCTGAGTTCAGCCATGAACCTAACACTGCCAGGTCACCACTAAACCATGGCCCTCAGCACCATATCCAAATGTTTAACCACTCCAGGGATGGTGACTCCACCACTGCCCTGGGCAGCCTGGGCCAGGGCTTGACAACCCTTTTGTGGAAGGAATTGTTCCTCTTGTCCAACCTAAACCTCTCTTGGTTCATTTTGTTTACTGTAAAGCCATGGACATCATGGTCTGTGCTTCACCTCCAGCAGCAGAAAGGTGACCCTCAGGCATTGGGGTTTTTTCCTTAAGCTTGAATGCACACCTTGAAAAAGGACATTCCATCACCTCTGCTCTTCTAAAGGCAGGAGGGTTTGGAGAGTCAGGAGAAGGCCACAATGCAACAGAAAGACCAAAATAAAATGAAAAACCCCTTGCACAGACAAGCTGGTGTCTGATTTCTTACAACCTTAGAAAAGAGAAGAAGTTTGGGCTGTTTTCCCCACTACCATCACTTGTGACCCACATAAATCTAACCACATGCATAATGTTGCTCCACAGGAACCCTTGAAAGCAGATAACTTAATGTATGGAGATGCAAAATCAAGACACATTTGAATTTCCTAATGAGAAGAGAGCTTTTGTAATAAGCCTATTTTTGGCCTAGGTATTTATAACCATCTCCTACTGGAGAGAAAAGTACTAACACTTCATGAATTCAGATGGTATTTGCATAAAGTGTGTGGCTAGAGCTGATCTTAATGAGTTCAGCACATCACTGTCCCTAAAAAGAGGTTTCCTCAGCTGAGCAAAAGCAAACAGCAGTTAGCCAGTGGCCAGAAGCAGACCCAAGATGTGAGGAATTGTTATCTTCACCATGTTCACCTACAGACCTGCTTCTGTCTTGATGCCACTGCCAGCAAAGCTGAGACTTCCCCCTAGTGCTCTGGAGTCACAGACTGGGCTGGAAGGCACCTTTCAAGGTCATCTAGTCCAACCCCCTGCAGTCAGCAGGGACATCTCCAACTAGAGCAGGTTGCTCACAGCCCCAAACCAGCTGAGCTGGGATGGTTCCAGGGATGGGACATCTCCCACCTCTCTGGGCAACCTGGGACAGGCTCTCACCACCCTCAGGGGAAAACATTGCTTCCTTCTCTCTAGTCTCAATCTCCTCTTTCAGTTTCAAACCATCAGCCCTTGTCCTGTCACAGCAGGTCCTGCTAGAAAGTCTGTCCCCATCTTTCTGATACTCCCTTTAAGCACTGAGAGGGTCAGTGCTTCAAGAAGGTCTCCAAAATCTCTCCCAAGTGGAGATACAGAAACACTTGTGAGTGAACACCAGAGTAGACACCTCAACAGCTCAGGAGACTTGCAGCTGAGGTAGTACATGTCCAGAAGGTAAATTGAAGGCCACACTTAGGAAAGATGCTGACATGACCCTTCTCATGATAGTGCTGTACAGGGTGGATAGGGGCATGGTACCAACACACTGCAGACCAAAGCCACCCAGGGCAGCAGGGACAGAGGTGTGCAAAGACTCTTTGCCCAACACAGAGCTCTGTGGTCTTAGGTTGTCCACCAGGGGAGAAATTCCACTTCAGGCACCCTCTTAGCCATAATGCATGCAAGAACCTTTCAGAGGAGGGTGACAGACACAGGCAAATCACACATATCCTTGGGAGGGGTGGAAATAAGGACTTCTCTTTGCCAGTCATGAAGAAGTTCTGATGCCACCCAGATACCATCCCTGAAAGAGGTCATTTTTGGTCACTTTGCTCTTTCAGCCTGGGCCTGACACAGTGGCAAGCAGCAGGGAGGCTGCAGGAGGAGGCAGACTGTGGCAGGATGGTGACAACCCTCCTGCAACCCAACTAGTAACGAAATGGTCACCAAAAGCCAAGCAGGTGCCTCCTGAAGAGCACTACTGAACCCACCCACACCCTCAGAGCTACTCACCAGCAGAGCAGAGCATCATCTCACCACCTTGCAAACAGCTCCTTGCCCTTCCCAGCCCTTTTATCCTCTCTGGTTGTGGCTTTTTTTCTCCTCAAGGGTGGGGTTACCACCAGGTGTGGGTAGTGGAGACAATGACCCACCCTACCCTCACCCTCCTGCTTTTCCTTGTTGGTAAGAGGGGAGAACCCTAGAGTCATGGAATTGTTGTGGTTGGAAAAGATGTTTAAGATCATCAAGTTCAACAACTCAGCAGTGTCAAGTCACTGTTAAACCATGGCCCTCAGCACCACATCTCCTGGGCTTTGAAACCCCTCCAGGGATGGGGACTCCACCACTGCCCTGGGCAGCCTGGGCCAGGCCTTGAGAATACTTTTGGGGAAGAAACTGTCCCTCATATCCAACCTAAACCTCCTGTGGAACAGCTTGAGGACATTTCCTCTGGCCCTTCTTGTAGTGAGAGACCCAAAACTGAACTGAAGATTCAAGGTGTAGCACCACCAGTGCCCAGTGCAGGAGAATGATCACTGCCCTGATCCTGCTGGCCACACTAGTGCTGATCCAAGCCAGGAACCTTCTTGATCCTGAGGCTGATTTAGCCCCGAAACCTCTAAAACTCTTTGCTGTCTTGTGTTAGATGAATGAAGAGCCCAGGTCTCCTCCTGACCTGAGCTGCTGACCCTCACCTCCCATCTCCTGGGCTAGGACATGGTTGTGTGAGCAGCAGCCCCTCACCAGCACACACACCTGTATTTGCTCTGCACATTGCATGTTCTACCCTTCCTGTGGTGAAGCTGGGGAGAAAAAACCTATTTTTCTAGCCCATTTAAAGCTATTTGGGAGAGACAGAGATGATACCACATGACCTTAATACTTCCCACTTGAGGAGCAACATCATTTTCTGCAATCCCAGGCTGTGCTAGCAACATGATGAGAATGAAAGGTGCCAATTTGCTGCAGAACACCAGCATTTGTCTTTAGAAAGCAGAGAAAGACAAGGAGAAAACCCAATTTTTGTTCACTTGATGGCTGCAGCACTGGTGGGGTTGGGCATCCAGCTCATGACCCTTGTCTATGTTCAGGAAAGCTGCATTGACCTGTTTGGCTGATTTGCACCCCAAAAAACCTGCCATGATCCTGTTGTGTTGGGAGGAGGTGAGAAAACAAAGTAAAAGGAGCAGAAAAGTTGCAGCCTAGATGTGAAATCCAAATGAAGGAATGGCTCCAGGGATGGGACATCTCCCACCTCTGGGCAACCCGGGACAGGCTCTCCCCACCCTCAGGGGAAAGAGTTTCCACCTCATATCTAGTCTCAATCTCCTCTTTCAGTCTCAAATCATCACCCCATGTCCTGTCACAACAAAAATACTGCCAAAAAGTCTCCCCATCTTTCTGATAGGCTCTTGAAGTCCTGCAAGGCTGCAGTGAGGTCTCCCTGGAGCCTTCTCTTCTCCAGACCGAACAACCCCAACTCTCTCAGCCTTTCTTCATGAGGAATGAGATGTTTGCAGAACCCTGCCTCTCTCCTCAGATGTTTTACAGATGGGACTGGTGTCACCTAGAAGAAAGGTTTCCTTTGAGAAAGATGAAGTTAGGTGGGAAGGAAGCAAGCCTGCCATGGGCTAGCAGGGAACCAGAGGAGGTTTCTGAGGGAACCAGCAGTTGCCATCCACGTGGACCTGCACGTGAGAGCCAAACCCTGGAATGTGCTGCTCTGGTGGCATCCACACTGCTGCTTTCAGCTCCATCTTCCACCCACATGAGACACAGGGGAAAAGATGCAGAAGATGGGGAAGCACCGAGGCTGAGATGCTGCAGAGCCCATCTACACTTCTGCAGGGGGAGAGAGATAATTAGGCAATCTTCAGCTCCCCAGGCGAATGCTGGGCTCAGAGGCAGAGCTCTGATGGAAGCACCTCAGCCATGTGGGAGGGTGCCTTTCCCTTCTGCTGTGTTCTCCCTCACAGCATCTGCTCAGCTCTCTGGGCTCTGTGCTGCAGGCTCTGCTGAGGGAGAGCTGGGTGGGCAGCTCTGCCTGAGACAGGAGAAGGCTCTGCTGCTCCTGCTCCTGCTCCTGCTCCATAATGTGCTGATGGTGTCACCTCTACTGCTTTTAGAGCAGATGTATTTTATTGATCCTAACAAGTTCAACAGGATCTAGCAATGTGTCATGGCCAAGAAGGATGATGATCTCCTGTGGTTCATGAACAAGGTCATGACCAGCAGGTCAAGGGAAGTTCTCCTCCCTCTCTACTCTGTCCTAGTCAGGCCACAGCTGGAGTCCTGGGTCCAGGTGTGAGCTCCCCAGTTGAAGAGAGACAAGGAACTAGTGGAGAGAGTCCCTTGGAGGCTAGGAAGATGAAGAGGGCACTGGAGCAGCTCTGGCAGGAGGAAAGGCTGAGAGCTCTGGGGCTGCTGAGCCTGGAGAAGAGCAGCCCCAGAGGGCAGCTGCTCAATGCTGAGCAAGAGCTGAAGGCTGGGGGCAAGAGGCTGGGGCCAGACTCTGCTCAGTGGTGCCCAGGGACAGCCCAAGGGGCACTGGGCACAAACTGCAACCCAGGAGGTTCCAGCTGAGCAGAAGGAGACACTTGAGCCCTCTGGGGCTGCTCTTCTCCAGGCTCAGCAGCCCCAGGGCTCTCAGCCTTTCCTCCTCCCAGAGATGCTCCAGGCCTCTCAGCATCTTCTCCAGTGGACTCTCTCCAGTGGTTCCTTGTCTCTCTTGAGACATATATATGAGAGAAAGAGAGCACTAGACAGACATAGATATGCAGTACCATGCACATATATATATATATATCAGGTTTTGACATCTGAAAGCATCTCATCAGAAACCCTCATCATTTTAGACATCGCTTTAATTCCAAGCCAAGCACCTTTTGACAATGCTCTGCTGAGTCAGAGCTATGCACATTTCCCTCCCCCCCTCCTTCTTTTTATCCTTATCTCTTTATGGTTTCACAAAAATTGAGCTTTGTTATAACTCAAGTGCCCTGAGTGATGAGGTGCAATTTGGCACCGAGTCCTTCCCCCAGCTCTCTCCCAATTCCCCTCTTCCTCCAAGTGGGTGTCGTTCATCCTGGGTGACATTAATAGTGAATGAGCCAACAGCTGCTGCTCACTAATGAGCCAGAGCAGAGAGAAATCTCTCCTGGTGGCTGCAGCTTGAGCCTTGGCAGCTTGCCTGCAGACATCTCCTAGAAGGAACTTGCCTCCCTAAAAGCAGGGCTGGAAAATGGGGTTAGCTTTTGGCTGAGTTGTGGCAACCTCTCATGCCCAGACAGGAGGTTTTGAAGGAGGGAAAGCAGGAATGTGTGTTCCTTCCAGGGACACTCCCTGCTTCACAGGGTAGCTGTGGAAGCACAGCTCTGTGTGAGTGTGGCAGAAACACCCCAGTCCCTGAAGGTAGCTTTGTATTCTTTATAGAGATGTATCTCTTATCTATAAAGATATAGATCTTTTTATACTTTCTATGTGTTATTTATATAAAAAGATCTATATCTTTATAGGTAAGAGATACATCTCTGTATTCTTTAATAGTTATAAAGATATATATTAGATATAAATACATCTTTTCTTTATAGGTATAAAGATATATCTTCTGTATAAAGATATTGTCTTTATTTTCTATTCTATTCCATTCCATTCTTATATTAGATATATTCCCTATATGTATATTGTATTATTATATTATGATGTAACTATATATATTTCTTAGATTTATATTATATTCCCTATATTCCTACTGGGCATAGTACCCCTGGGTGGACATTTGGACCCAAAGATCTCAGAGGGCTTTTCCAGCCATCATGATTCCATGATTCTATGTTGAAAAGAACAAAGAACCAGCAGGTGAAGAAGAAAAGTAATGTCTGCATTAAAGAAGCCCCAGAGCATATGGACCTGAGCAGAAAGACAGCCCTGCAGATCCCTGAGCCCTCAGCCCATGGTCAGGGACCCTGGTGACCCCACCACTGCCCTGGACCTAACTACTCTTCAGTGAAGAAATTGTTCCTCATGTCCAACCTGAACCTCCCCAGTACAACTTGAGGCTTTTTCCTCCTCTCCTATCACTTGTTCCTTGGGAGAAGAGCCCAACCCCAACCTGGCTCCAGCCTCCTCTCAGGGAGCTGTAGAGAGTGAGAAGGTCTCCCCTGAGCCCCCTCTTCTCCAGGCTAACCAACCCCAGTTCCCTCAGCTGCTCCTCACCACACTTGTGCTCTAGACCCTTGCCCTTCTGTGGCCACACTCCAGCACCCCCATGCCCTTCTGTAGGTTTTTAGTCTTTGTTTCATTAGGATGATCATAGTTTCATGAAGATAGCCTCTGGATGCAGGAAGGTCTCTCCAAGCAGGAGTAGAGAGATTTTCCTTTGGAAGTTCTGATCCCCAGCAGCAGCATGATACATTCTGACTTCTTAGTAGAGGATAGGTTTAAGGTTAAGGCCATAGCTGACCAGGCTTGTAGGGAAAAGTGAGCCTAGACCCTGAGGAGACACTGCCTTGCTTGTTTGAAATGATGAGGACTGCAGAAGAGGGCCCTGAGCTGGGAGCCTGCAGCTGAACCTGAACAATGGCATTTGGAGCAGAGCCCCAGGGGAAGCAAGGGGCTGGAGAGCCTGGAGCCCGAGGGAGCTGAGCAGAGAGCTGCTGCAAGCCAGGCTCAGCACCATGAATAGTCCTTCCTGACACTGATGGGAACAAGAGGAGAAAAACCCAGTCCAGGCTCCTCTGCTCCAGGAGCATCACTGAGAAACCGCTGACAACCTCAGTGATTTGCTTGGGCTTTTATTCCTGCTGCTTTCCAATTTCCCTTCAACCAGAGAAAGGTTTCCCCAGGAACATTCTCCTGTCTGAAGCAAACTGAAGATGTCAAGAGAAGCTCAGGATGTTTCTTCTGCAGCAGAGTAGTTTAATTTCTGACTCATTCTCAGAGTGCACATGGACTATTCCACAGCTCAGAGACACAAGCCTTGAGTCTGTCTTTGCCTCCAATCTAGCTGATGATGTTACTTCACTCCAGCTCCAAGAGAGGAGAGTTCTGGGGGCAGGCAGGAGTTGGGTGTATTAAGTTTTTTTGACAATAAATGGAATTATAAACCCAAATGGCTTAGTGACTGTGCTGCAAAAGAGCTTTAAAGCATTGTCTCCCTCTTTAAATTGAGAGGTTTATCAACTTTGTCAGACACCTTTGAAATGCAAAGCCTGGCAGGTTTTATTTCTCCATTTGAGGGAAATAAAGCATTGTGGAATCAGTTTTTCTGATTTCAGTACCATGGGGCAATGTGGGCTGCTGCACTCAGAATGCCAAGTAGGGAAACACTTAGATTAGAGCAATTAGTGCAGAAAACATCTGCATCTCTTCTTAACCATAGGGACCAGCCAGGAAAAGTGATCTTTACTTTTTTTGGCTTTTTTTTTAACAGTTAATTGGAATTCATTAAAATAAATTTGCTTCAAAGTAAACATTAAAGACATTTCTGAGCTTTTTTATTTTCCTGTTTGCCTACTCAGAGTCCATCTGGTCTGGGCTATTCCAAACAATGGCTCTTTGAGGTTGGAGACCGGACTTCTAAACACATCACTGCTTCTAGCAGCTCAAAGCTGTCCCCAAAGCCTAACTAGCCTGATCCCAGGTCATTGCTATCACCTAAGATCACACTCCTGTGTCACATGAGGACTTCTCCATTCTGAGACCACCTGAGCACCTCAGGAGAAAGAACTTTGATGTCCATCCAAATCCCTTACACATCATAGGTGCTTTTGTAGTAAAATCATAGAATGGTTTGGGTTGGAAGGGACCTTTCAAGGTCATCTAGTTCAAACTCCCTGCACTCAGCAGGGACACCTGCAACTAGAGGAGGTTGCTCAGAACCTCAAAGAACCTGACCTGGTATGGGCCATCTCTGGGCAACCTGGGCCAGGCTCTCAGCACCCTCAGGGGAAAACATTTCTTCTTTAGATATAGTCTCAATCTCCTCTTTCAGTTTCAAACCACCAGCCCTTGTCCTGTCCCAACAGCTCCTGCTCAAAAGTCTGTCCCCATCTTTCTGATAGCCCCCTGAGGTGCTGCAAGGCTGCAATGGGGTCCTTGGGGTGGGTACCATGTGTGGTGTATGTTGAGGAGTCTCCTTCCAGCTTGCTTCAGCTCCTGACTGAACCCAAGAGGTTCCAGCTGAGCAGGAGAAGCTTGTTTGTTGTGAGGGTGTTGGAGCCCTGGCCCAGGCTGCCCAGAGAGGCTGTGGAGTCTCCTTCTGGGGAGAGATTCCCAAGGCAGCTGGAGATGACCCTGGGCAAGCTGCTGTGGGTGACCCTGCTGGAGCAGGGGGTTGGGCTGGATGATCTCCAGAGGTCCCTTCCAACCCCCACTTTCTGTGCTGTTGTGATTCTGTGTGTTTTAAGCTGCAGAAAGCCTCAGTCCATCCCAGTGAGCACTGGGGGTTGAGCTCCCTGAGCTGTTCCTTTACCTCTGAATGTCAGGACAGAATTAACCCATGAGGTCTGCTCTCAGAGGTGAGCCCTCGAGTATAATGTCCTTTGGAAACCATCCTCATGCAGTGCCTCTGAATCCCACTCCCAAAGGAAACCAGAGCAAGGGAAAGAGCAAAGAAAGTATTAAAACTCCATCCTGCATCCTTGGTAAAGCAGTGTCCTCCTGCTCTGGAGAATATCCTCCATGCAGTCACTTCATCCTCTTCATGCCCCCAGAAAGGTTAAAAGAGGAAAAAAAACCAGTGTGAGAAAAGATCACAGCAAAAAAAATCACAGTTTAATCTTGATATACCACTACCTATAGTTCACCTCCTGCTTGTAATAACAATGTCAAAGCCACTTCCCACGGGAGCTGTGCTGAAATCACCTCATTTCAAGAGGTCACCCAACAGCTCTCCTTTGGTGTGGGTTCTCCTTCACCCCAGGCAGGAGCAGCCACCCTGCCATCACAGCATCCTCCCAGCTCCCTCTGCTCCATCTCTTCCTCCCTTCCCCTCTCTCTCCCTGCTTCCCACCTCCTCCTTTCCCCACCACAGCAACCATGTTTGGGTGATGGTTTCCCATTCCTGTCTGCACTCTTCCTTGGATTGCAGCCTCAGCAATGGCCCAGGCATGCCAGCCCCAGCTTTCCACCCCAGAGCACAGGGCAGCTCCAGGAGGCAGGGCTCAACACAGAGTGCTGAACAGAGACCAAACCTGTTAGTTCTCACTCCTTTCACAAAGACACATTATTGCCAAGGTATTAGCTGAGCTTTCCCAGTTTTATTTCTCTGGTCCCTCTGATTTAAGCAAGCAGTGGACAGATTTCTAGCCACTGCAGATGAATAACTTAGCCCTCCCTCAGTTCATCTCTGGATGACATCCTTACTTCTCCAGGACCAAGGAGGTGCCATGGCTGCCTTGACACAGCTCATTGCAGAAGAGAGTGAGGACATTTATCCCTAGAAGAGAAGATGAATGCCAATAACTCTCAGAACATGGATTGGCAGGCCTCACACACCCCACTGTCTCTGAGATGCAAAGGCTGGTAGGTGGAAAGACTGTATTGTGAGGTTGGGAGACATCCCATTGCTACTGTTATCCAGGCCGAGGACCTGATGGGAACTGCTGAACACCAGGCACTCTGAGAATCAGAAGGGGTCACTGTGAGTTTGAATCAAGATTTAGAGCCCACAGGTACCTTCTCATCTCTGAAAGTGTTGTCATTTGTGAATAAGGATTGGGAGATGGAAGTGTAGCCTTTGCAAGGGGGCAAAAGTGAAGGGAGGACCTCAGAGTCAAGGACAGGCCATGAAGTCAAGAGCAAGATAAGGATGAATGGAGACATTCTCTCATGTGGAAGCACTTGAGGAGACACTTTCCATGATAAATGAGGGTGGGAAGGGAGCAGGAAGAGAATCCACAGCCAAGCAAGCTGGCAGCACTCATTTTGAGCCACACACCCCAGAAGTAACAGGGTCACTGACACTGAGAGGCAAATCACCTTTCCTTTTGTTCCAGGAGAACTTTTTGGGTGTGATGATTCAACCCTTCCCAGCAAAACTCTGTTCTCTGGAAGGCTCCAGAATACATTTAGCCTCAGGCCATTTGAGAGCTCTAATTCAGGATGCATTTGAGAACATCACCTTGGATTTGCACCTGGTTCTTATTGCTTGAACTCAGAGGTAGCCAAGGATCTCAGGAAATCTGCCTCAGGAGAGGTCTGGGAATGCAGCTGTGCCTGGAAAGAGGAGAAGGCAGACACCTCCCCATCACATGGAGCCTAACAGCCCTTTCAATTCACCAGCACATCCTACCTGTTATTAATTTTACAATAGGAGGAAATGCAGAAGTGAAAACCCTTCCTTTAAGATTAATGCTTGTGAGCTTGGTGCAAAGTGTTATTTACCCATAAATGAAATGACAGAGTAGCCATGGAGTCTGCACTGTTACTGCCTTCCCTGCAGCTGAGATCTAATTCTGCAGCAGCACTCTCACAAGTAGGATGGAGACCTGCTCCTGCCAAGGGCTCCCTGGGAAGAAACTGCAGATATTTCACTGAAAGAACTCAGTAAAATCAGTTTTGACTTGTTATTTTCTTGAAATCTCCCCTTTTTGTGTGGTTTTTAATTTAATGGAAGGAGGGATGTCCTAGCCACCCTGCTCCCATCCCCAGCTAAAACTAGACCTACATCCCTGCCTTGACTCCCAACCTCTCCAGCCTTTGTGCTTTGGCACAGCAATGCTGATGGATCCCATCCATCACCTAGGTGTGCACCTTCTCCTCCCACTTGTCCCCTGGATGCTCTGCATGCTCATTCCCCCACCTTTTCTAGGCCCCCAGAGCCTCTGTGCTTTGAGATGTCTTAAGGATGCCCAGGGCAGTGGTGGAGTCACCATCCCTGGAGGGGTTTCAAAGCCCTGGAGATGTGGTGCTGAGGGCCATGGCTTAGTGGTGAGCTGGCAGTGCTGGTTAAGGGTTAGACTCAATGATCTTAAAGGTCTTTTTGAACCAAAACAGTTATGTGAATCTGTTGTCCTTAGATCTCTTGAAGTCCCTTACCCAAATCTTCTCATCCCACAGACTCCTTCTCTAAGGCTAAGCCTTCTCTGTTCAGCTGGGGATTAACATTGACCTCTGATTTTAACAGGAGCAGGTGGGGGCTTTGATGTGTCAAAGCATCTTCAGGAAGGGCAAGAGCAGACCTTTGGGGTGGCAATATCTCAAGACACATTTTGCTTTCTGTGACCTCCACTGTAAAAGCCCCTCAGGAGACACATCTTGCCCAGGTTTGTGTCCCATTAGTGCCCCAGGAGCCCTCTCCCAGGAGGCCCAGAGGTGTCCCTTGCTACCCAGCCAGCAGTTTGTCCTCTCTCTGCCATCCCCAGGAGGGCTATGAACCAAATCAAGCTACCACCAAGCCCTGAGCAAGGAACAGCAGCACTGCTGGTCCTGCCTACCCTGAACTATCCAGTTTCAGCCAGAGTAATGCTCAGTGTGAGCTTGGCACTGAAGGAGATTATCTAGAGAAACCCTCTCCTTTTCCCCAGGGATTTTGGGGTACACCAGCTCCCTAAATGAAATAGCTGTAATTTTCCCTTTGTGCTTCAACAGCTTTAAATGAAGTTGGGGTTTGCTTTTTGGGGTTGTTTGGGTTTTTTTTTTCAAGCTGGAAATTTGTTTTTAAATAAAACCTGACCACACCTGCAGCTGAGAAGCCTTGGCTGCCAGTGCTTACACAGACTACTGCAGGAAGATTTTGTTAAATCACAGCTTTTTCCAATTCCAACAGCAGAAATAAACATATGCTGCTAACCATGCTCACCTGCAGCGGCACCTACATGCAGCAGATGAAACCCCTAAACCACAGCTTTGGAATAAAAACCAAGGTAGCTCAGGGAATTGCTAATTCCAAGCAGAATAAAACTGATTTAAAGCCACCAAGGGAGAGGTTTGGGGGCTGGAAATAAGGGTGGTCAGAGAAGAGCAGGAAGGTGCTGAGCCACAACCAAGAGGTGGATCAGTGGCCAAATATAAGGCATGGCTGAGATACCATGAACCAGTGCAGGTTAGAGGCTGATCTGCTAGAAAACTCTGCAGTAAAGGAGCTGGGAGTGCTGGTGGACAACAAGGTAACCATGAGCCAGTAGAGTCCCTTGAAGGCAAGAAGAACAATGATCTCCTGGGGTGCATTCAGAAGAGTGTGAGCAGCAGGTCAAGGGAGGTTCTCCTCCCCCTCTACCCTGCCCTAGTCAGGTCACAACAGGATTGTCCATTTCTGGGCTCCCCAGTTCCAGAGAGACAAGGAACTGCTGGAGAGAGTCCCTTGGAGGCCAGGAAGATGCTGAGGGCACTGGAGCATCTCTGGCAGGAGGAAAGGCTGAGAGCCCTGGGGCTGCTGAGCTTGGAGAAGAGCAGCCCCAGAGGGGAGCTGCTCAATGCTGAGCAAGAGCTGAAGGCTGGGGGCAAGAGGCTGGGGCCAGACTCTGCTCAGTGGTGCCCAGGGCCAGCCCAAGGGGCACTGGGCACAAACTGGAACCCAGGAGGTTCCACCTGAACAGCAGGAGGAGAAAGTTGTTTGTTGTGAAGGTGTTGGAGCCCTGGCCCAGGCTTTGCAGAGAGGCTGCGGAGTCTCCTTGTGTGGAGAGATTCCAAGCCCAGCTGGAGGTGAGCCTGGGCAAGCTGCTGTGGGTGACCCTGCTGGAGCAGGGGGTTGGACTGGATGACCCCCAGAAGTTCCTTGCAGTCCCAACCATTCTAGGATTCTGTGACACTTCCTCCACAGGAGTCCTGTCTGTTTCTTTCAGCAAAGGCACAGCTGAGATGGAAGAAGCTGTGGTAGAAACACCTGCCCTGTGCTGGGAGTCAGGAGTTGTGCAAGGACCCAACAATGAGAGAAAAAAAACCTTCCACCCTACTGCAGGAGTTGAGAAAGGAGACAAAGCACCAAGGATTAGCAGATAGTCAGTGAAATAATAAAATAAAATAATTAAAACTACCTCATTTTCCTTATCCTGGTAAGAAGCATCAGCTGAAATGGGAAGCTGCCCTCTTGCAGGAAGCACACACAGACCTTTCTGTCTCTGAACAGAGGAAGTGTCTGTTCTGGCAGTGAAGAGCAATAATGGGCTGAGAAACCACAAATGTTCATTTTCCCCACTTCTCCATCTGATGTGAAAAAAGAGAGGTGGAGGCAGGGTCCTCTGCCCAGCCTGTTTGAAATCTCTGCTCTTTCCAACCCAGGGAAAGTCTCCTCCTTCTTAACAGGCCTGGGAACATTAGGAATACATGTTTTAAAGGAGCTGGTGGAAAAAGCCTCATTGCTTTCCTTCCTCTGACAAGCTGGAGGTTTTCAGCCAGCTCCTGCTGTGTTGTTGCTGGCTGTAACCTTTGGATTGTGATGCTGAGGGCAACAGAGACTGAAGCCATTGACAAACCTCCTCCTTCACTGCTTGGGTCAAATGTCTTAACACAACACAGGGTGTTTTGAAACCTACTCAGAGGAAAATCCTGAGACAGCCACTGCTTTGCCATCAGTCTCTAACTGCTGGTGCCCTTCCCCTTCCAGATGGCAAACAGCAAAGCCCAGGAACTGGAGAACTCCAGGCTTTGCATCAGATCTAATCCATCCACCTCCTCTCAGAGCTGCTTCTTTGGGTAGAGTCTGAATGTGACATCATCAAAGACAGGATTTAAGAGATTTTCAAGGCTACCACTTCATGCTCAGGAGCTCCCACAGTGCATCCTTGCCACCTGGAGCTGTTCTTAGCTCGTTAGCAGCAGTAGCACCCTAATGATGCATGATCTGGTAAGGAGAGCCCAGCTGGCTGCACACCTTCTGAAGGCTCTGCTGCACTGAGAGATGTGGAGAGCAAATGTGGAGTGAGCTGGGTTCCCACAGGGGGCTGGGGTGGTCATCAGGGAGAGGTGGGGTGATGTCTTTTGGGTGCTTGAAGACAAGTCTACCTTAGCATCTCTATTGCAGTCATCAGAGCTGTTGGACCCCATGGGCTCCCTGATGCTCCCCAGTCACTTGCAGGGTTCAGTCCACAGGGCCAGGCTAGAGCTAATCCAAAGCAACTTCCCTCCACTCTTAACATAATCCTCCTGTTGTTCTTCAGAAGATCCAGGAGCAAGCCTCTCAAAGCCTCCCCTTACACAATCTCTGACCAGGGAAGGTTAATTTTTGGGTGGAGGACACAGACAGCACTTTGGGGTAGGGTCAGACAACGACAGAACTATAAAGGGTGGTCCTGGTCCAGACCAAGAGGGAAAAGAAGACCCAGATGGCTTTTCCTGTCTCAGCCAGGTGTCCTGGTCTTCAACTGTTTGCACCAGGTTCTCACATGCTGAGATGAGAAATGGACAACATTCAGGAGGATGGAGAGGAGAAGTTCAGCTCTAGAGAGAGCAGACACTCCACAGCCCCAGAACTGCATTGCCTACCCTTTCCTTCCCCCTTCTCATCTGTTAATGCTTTTCTTCCTCACAGCACTTGCTTCTGCTTTTGTCTAGACATCCTTCTTGGCCCACACCATGACACAGGAAGACAGATTTACCCCCAGACCATGCTGAAACAAGTGGTGACTCTCTTCTAACTTTGCATCTGCTTTCCCTATTATTTCTGTGACATCCATGTCAGGAGAGCAGTAAATCTAGTGGAGCAGTGCCTTACTGTGTCTACAAAGTCTATAAATCACCTAAGGAACAGCTCTGCCCTGCATTATTAAAGATGTGTTATTCTACTTCACTCCTGAGCCACAGACAAACTCCAGCATGCAGCCTTGAGCCATGTTTCTTGCTTGCCCAAGGTAGGAGTTTCTGGTCAGCAAAGAAGGAATGGTATTAAAGTCTCATCTTGAGAACCAGTCTGTAATATGAAATGGAGCAGCAGATAACACAGGCAGCTAGGAAATGTTGCCTTGATGTGACAGCTAAAGCCACTGACAGGTGGATCCCACTATGCCCTTTGTTGCTTCTCCCTTTCAAGTGGTGGGAGAGATTTGTGGAGGAGGCTGCAACCTGCAGAGCAATCCCCAGAGGAACCACTCAGCCTTGCAAAGCCTCTCCAGCAGAAACCCTGCAAGCTTACAGAGCCATTAGTGCCATGAGGGTGAATTTAGCAGAAGGCAGATGAGGAAAGAAATCTCTGTATCCCTTCCAGCATGCTAGCTCTTAGAGCAGAGTGATTGGGGATCTTCAGGAGCTGAGGTCTGCCAGGTCACTCACCTGGAATTTAGGAGTGAAAAGGACCCAGCAGGTGTCTACCACTAAGCAACAGCACAGAGAGGGATGAGTTTCCAGCCCAGGAGGAACCAGAACCATCTGCAGCTGGGAGAGTCATCCTGCTTGGTGCCATAGGTCAGGGCTGGGCACCAAGTGAGTGCCAGGTGCTGTCTGTGAACCTCTCTGCCATCCCAAAGGGAAGAGAAAGGGAAGAAGGGAGAGAGACTGCTGGGCTGGGAAAGAAAACTGAAACAGCTTGGATGGGAAGAAGAACAATAACATGAACTAGATCCAGAGAGATACAAACCAAGCTGGAACCAAGCCCTGGGGGCAAGGATGTCACTGTCACCACTGGTGCTGGGGCTGCCCTGAGAAGAGCCTGAGCCTCTGAGAAGTCAAATCACCCAACAGGATCAGTTCTGTTCTAACCCAAACCAGGACACCTCAGCTGCCTCTAACATCAGTGCTTGCATCCATTCCAAGCAGCTGGTGCCTGTGTGATCCCTGGGCACCTGAAGGGATCCCCAGCATCCACCTCAGGGTGGGAGGAGTCACTGCAAGCAGAGCTGCTGCTCTGGCAGCTCCAGAGAGCCTGAAGAGGAGCTGCAGCACCCAGGCTGTTGGGCAGACCTCAGCGATGGGTAATTCAGTGAGGAGTGTCTCCATTTGCTGCTAGAGACAAGGGTTTCTGCTGGGTTTGCAAACACCAGCTCTCATTAGTTGACAAGAACTAGAAAGCAGAGGAGGAAAAATAAATAAAAGCATCTCTGTTTCCACTCTCTGCTTCCAATATCATTTTGGTAGCAACCTGATTCCTCTCTGTTCTGCCCCCCACTTCATCTCCCTAGTGCAGGTAACGTGGCAAAATGTGGAGAACACTTCAAATTGTCAGCATCTGCTTGCTTATAAACCCATAGAAACTGGCAGGGGGAGAAAAGGATGAGGTTAACTCTTTCCATTATTCTTAGCTCATCTGTAAAGCACAGAAAGAATGGCAGGCACCAGGCCAGCTGTCCCTTGGAAATGGGCAAGCTGGGAGGGGGCTCCTGGCAGCTGCTTGTCCTTCCCCAGCAAATCCACCCCAAGGGCTGGAACTCTCCATCATCATGGGTCACTGCCAGCACCTTGCAACCAGAAGAAAACAAAAAAAGAAAATGCCTGTAATTCCTGGCTTTCCAATGGTTGTGTAAGGGATGATGGTTAGGAGGTCCTGGGAGCAGAAAATGCTGAGAGCCCTGGGGCTGCTGAGCCTGGAGAAGAGCCGCCCCAGAGGGCAGCTGCTCAATGCTGAGCAAGAGCTGCAGGCTGGGGGCAAGAGGCTTTGGCCAGACTCTGCTCAGTGGTGCCCAGGGACAGCCCAAGGGGCACTGGGCACAAACTGGAACCCAGGAGGCTCCACCTGAACAGCAGGAGGAGAAAGTTGTTTGATGTGAGGGTGTTGGAGCCCTGTCCCAGGCTGCCCAGAGAGGCTGTGGAGTCTCCTTCTGGGGAGAGATTCCCAAGGCAGCTGGAGGTGACCCTGGGCAAGCTGCTGTGGGTGACCCTGCTGGAGCAGGGGGGTTGGACTGGATGATCCCCAGAGGTCCCTTCCAAAGCCAACCATGCTGGATTCATGGACCCTGTGGTAGAAAATCTGAAAACATGTGGTTTTCCCCCATTATGATGTTTAACAAGTGTTGGGTGAGGAAGTTTGCTCAGGCTCAGATTCAATGCTGGGATTTTAAGTACCTTGCATGGATACAATTTAGAGTCATTACTTCCTTCATTTATTCTCTGTTACCTTCAGGCTTTATCACTGTTGGCCCATTTTTCCCCCCCATCCCTCATGTGCCAATGACAGCAGACAGCATCATTATATCTCCAAGATGCAGGGATGGCTTCCAGCAGCAGCACTTAGCAGCTCTGCCTTTGCCCATATGCCCAAAGATTTGTTCAAAAAGAGAATTTTTGAGTAATTTATGGCTGTTCTTCCCACCATACAGATGGCTTATTGATCCCTTTCATCTAAATACCTGTGGTTTTGCAGAAGCAAATACTAATCTTTCTTCTTTGTGCTGCTCATTTGTGTTCTCCTTCCCCAGAATGAGGATCTGCTTCCTATTACCTTAGCTGGCTGATTCTTTAACAAGTTTCACTCTAGCTAGAACAAAACAAAGCTCATTTCAGAAAGCTTCCTCAGCTTGAAGTTTGCTCATGCCCATCTGTTGTGCATCTCTTGCTCTTCCCTCTCTCACTTAAGTGTGACCTTGAAAGCCACCCAGAAGGTCACCCCTTATGGCATTCAGGCAAGGAGAGCTGCCAACAGTTGTATGAAGTGCTCTCTGCTCCGAAGAGTGAAGCTGGAGTCAAGAGAAGTCACAATATTTAGATAGACATTGCCAGTCTCCTTATCTCAGAGGATGGTTTTTTCCTACCACTGGAGCCAAAAGAGATGCTGCTGCTGCAGCTGAAGAGAGGGCAAAACTCAGAGGAGGCAGTCATATATCTTTTAACCTTCATCATTTTTTTCTCACCAAAACCCCCCCCAAACCTCCCCAAACCCACCCTTGCCCACACAAGAGCATTCTTCTGCAGCTGCTCCATACCAAACTGGAACTGGACCTACTCCTACTTTAACCTAACTCTCCCTCCCCCTGCAATTACTCTGCTTTATTCTTTTACATTCCAAGAGATGCATTTTTGGTACTTACAGGGCTCCTGGCTGGTTCCTGGACAAGGCTGTGAGTGCACCTTACCCCACACCTCCTTGGGTGCTGGGCACAGCCAAGATGGCACAAAGTCCCTGCTCCCAGCTGACCCCCTCCGTGCCTCCTTTGGGGCTGGAGAGGAAAGTGAAGCCCCAAGCCAGGAAGAAAATGGCTTTACAACTCATGCCCATGCTTTTGAGGAGCACTCAGACTGCCTGGCTTAGGCTGTCACCCTTCATCATGCTGGTGGAACCAGTTAGCAGCACTGGGTTTCCTATAAAGCACCCAAGGTTCATCATCATTGGTGACCTAGCCAGGAGGAGTGCTCCAAGCTCCCCCTCCTTTGCTCCTGGTTTATGCCAGCATCAGGAGGAATCACACCTGGAGCTTTTACAGCACTAGAAGATTTTTTTTCCTCCAAATAATCATCACAGGTGTTGTGAGGAGCAGCTGAGGGAACTGGGCTTGGTTAGCCTGGAGAAGAGGGGGCTCAGGGGATACCTCACTCTCTGCAGCTCCCTGAGAGCTGGAGCCAGGTGGGGCTTGGGCTCTTCTCACAGGTGACAAGTGATAGGACAAGAAGATATGGCCACAGGTTGCACCAGGGGAAGTTCAGGTTGGGCATAAGGAACAATTTCTTCGTGGAAAGGGTTGTCAAGGCCTGGCCCAGGCTGCCCAGGGCAGTGGTGGAGTCACCATCCCTGGAGGGGTTTCAAAGCCCTGGAGACGTGGTGCTGAGGGCCATGGCTTAGTGGTGACCTGGCAGTGCTGGTTAAGGGTTGGACTCTTAAAGGTCTCTTCCAAAGAAAACAGTTCTCTCATGCTGCCATTCTACATGCTGTGAGCTCAGGTTCACAGTTGGGCTTGATGATCTTCAAGGTCTCTTCCAATCAAAGCAATTCAATGACTCTCTACTTTCAGAAAAGTTTTCTCTGCTCTCAGCAGTGCTTAACTTTCCCTCAGAATCATGGATCTCAAAACTAGCAACATTAGCATCATCATCCTTGGCAAAGGCTGAAGTGAGAAGGAAACCTCACAGAGAGAGGAGAATGCAGGAACAGGGAGAGAACCCTTCTGAGAGGTGGAACCAATCTCCTTTCTTTAGCACAATCCTGATCAGCTCTTCCGAGCTGGTACCTGCCAGGTCACCACAGACACACTTAACTCTGCTTCCTTCAGAGTCTAGTCAACCCCCAAATAGCTTTTCTGGATTAGGAAACCACATCCACAGTTGTTACATACAGAGTGAAACTAATTTACTTTTCCTTAATTAACCATCTTCATTTCCTCCCTCTTTAGCCTCATCCACTGAGGTGTAAATCACAGGGGCAGATGCATTTTCTGGGCTGAATTCCAAACTAAATGCTCTTCCAAAAAGTGAGGAGGCACTTAGCAGAGTATTTTAGTGTTTCTCTGCCATTAGGCACATTAAAACCAGCTCATCCCAAAGGCATTGGTGACATTATTTCACTCATGTTCTCTCTTGTCTGGTTATGGCAGATTTTGGACCCCGAGAGCAAAGATCTGAGCTCAGCAAAGAACAAAAGTTGTTGCATCAAATGAGTGTGGTTCAAGAAACTGAACTGAGGTTACCTGGTCCAGCCCTGGGTCTTCTGCTACAAACCTTTTGGGGGTTTACTCTGAGGTTGCCCAATGATAGGACCCAGGCCAAGGGGCACAAAGTGGAAGCCAGGAGGTTCCAGTTGAGCAGGAGGAGAAACTTGTTTGGTGTGAGGGTGTTGGAGCCCTGGCCCAGGCTGCCCAGAGAGGCTGTGGAGTCTCCTTCTGGGGAGAGATTCCAAGCCCAGCTGGAGGTGATCCTGGGCAAGCTGCTGTGGGTGACCCTGCTGGAGCAGGGGGTTGGTCTGGGTGATCCCCAGAGCTCCCTTCCAACCCCAACCATGCTGGTACTCAGGGATTATGTCCCCAACTCCACTACCTCCAGGACATTCATGAAGGTCTAGTAATTTGTGGGTTCCTCACACACTGATGGCCTCAGACAGGCAGCAACCACAGTTGGTTCTCATCCAAAACACCAGCACTGTAATTTTGCAATCTCATTTTTGGTCTTCCCCAGGCTCTGGCAGTGGTTAATCCCCTCCCAAACCAGCGCTGCATCACCAACATCCTGACAGACAGTGGCAGGGATGGTTCTTCATTTGAATTTCCATGACACAGCACAACCAAAGCTCACTTTGGCCCTTTCCATGCTCTGGGTACCCCTGTGCTCTCCTGCACCTCAGGGATCACCCACAGCATCAGGATAAAAGAATTTGAGTTCATTCCCAGAATGAAAACAAACCTGAGCCCTTGTTGAGAGAGCTGAACTCTTAATTCCTGAGACTGCATCTCCAGCTCTGATCTCTGGGCATGTGAGTTAGGAGTCTGCAGGATTCCCCCATCCCTCCTCCAGCAGGGAGTGTTCAATCACCCAGAGAGACTACAAGTGCATGAAACCATGGCCCTGGACTGACAAACTGGTCCCACAGGGAACCTTTCTGGGTGTGCAGCACTTTCAGCACAGACTCTGCTTTCTAATTAGCAAACCTCACTGCACAAGAAGTTCATATATTTTCACTAATTGCTTAAAAACCACCAACCCAAACATCCTGGTAAAAGGTGTGGAGTCAGGAGAACCTTTGGAGTCTGAGGATTTAAGGGAATCCTCCTGTGCTGGGAACACCAACACCTTCAGCACTGCCCAAATCAATGGCATATATGTTTTAATTAAGCATCTATTAATCCACCTCTAAAGCACTGGAGCTACTCAGTCAATTTGCTGACTGTAACCATAGTTTTGTTCCTATGGTGCAAAGAAACCAGTTCTCTGTCCACCATAACTCTGGGGGGGGGGGGG
>VWZX01007457.1:133844-272374 GCA_013399015.1 Galbula dea
GGGGGTGTGTGAAACCAGGAGCACAGCTTCTCAGGAGCTACCAGCCTGTAATGATTCACCCAGCTGACAGAATAAAGATCCTTTTTATCCATCTTGCATTTCATCTGAGAACATTGAGGTGGTTTGCAAGCACAGGCTCAGAATATTGCTGATGATATTGGCAATAAATAAATACTGGCAATTCTGGCTGGAGGTGAAAACAGTGGCTTCTGCTAGCCCTTACCCACTACCCCTGTGTCTGAGGGGGGGGATGTTAATTTGAACTAATTCATCTCTTAAACTTACTCCCCAGCCTTACAAACTATGTGAGTGAGTTCCTCAAACACTGAAATATTTCACCTGAAATATAAACACCTGAAAAAGCTTGAGGGTCACACACAATCACCACAGGCTGCATGTTACAACACCTCCTTTCACATGTCAGTATCAACTTCAGCTTCTGACCTGCATGGACACCAAGGCACGAACCACCTCTGCTGAGCCCACTTCAGCAAGAAGGAGCTTCTTGTCTGCCTGTCACTCTGCTTCCTGAAGGAGAGAAGAGCCAGGAATGGGTGTGCAGGGAATGGGCATGTTGAGAAAGGAGCAACCTAAGTCATTCAGTATCTGTCATCTGCAGTGTTTCTCTTGTGGGCCTTCAGCCCAACCCTGCTGTTATAAAATCATCCATCTCAGTAATTGTAAAATCCATTAACAAACAAGCAGAGGCTGCCACCAGCCTGATTTTTATTTACATCCTATTATGAAGGCAACTTGAATTTCCATTCATTTGAATTTTAATGGTGCTGCCATGGCTGGTCTGCAGGCAGACACCATGTGTTGGGTGGATATGTGTTATAATCGTTGTCATTTGCTTTCAATAAAAGTTGATGAACTTGAAGCATTTTGACTTGAGGAGGATGGAGCAGACACTCAGCAGTGCTCAGAGGTTCCTTCTTCCTTTTGGAGGTCCCACATTAGCCAACATCCACAGCACTCCCCATGTGCCATTAGCAGAGGAGCATAATTTGATAGCATTTGCCTTTCACTAAAACTGACTTATGTGTTGTCCTGAGAGAGAATAGAATATCCTGCAAGCAGCTGTAAATCCACTCTGTGTGACAGCATCTCTGCTCTGTGATTCACCAATGCCTCAATAAATTACTGATATTAGGTAACTTACCTGTACTAGTGAAGCTGTAACCCATAGGCTTGCTGTCACCTTCATTTCCACACACTTTCTGTAGCTCAGGGGGTAGGTGACACCATGGGATGAGTTTTCCTGGCCATGATTGTTTCTGAAGTGTCTATGGCAGCAGGAAAAGGTGTTCACAGAATCCTTATGGTTAGAAAAGACCTCTGAGGTCAAACATCTACCTGAACCTGGTGCCAAAAATATCTCCTAAACACATCCTGAGTTGTTCCATGGAAAGGGCACAGAATACAACAGTGGGGAAAGTGTTGTCAGAGTTGCTGTAGTAAGGGGTTAATGCTGTAGGGACAGCTAGATATGCTGCTACAAGACCAGCTCTAAATGTCAGTCCTAAAGCAAGCACAAAGCTGCTGTTACCTCAGAAAGTGCCTCCCTGAGAGGACACTGAGCTGAGCAGCCAAACCACTGAGCAGAATCAGCTCTGCTCTGGCTCCCACAGGACAGTGAGCTCTCCCAAAACTCCATCCAACCAAAGGTGTTTCCCAGAGCAACTTCTCCATCAGCTCCCAGTGCCACACACCACAGACAGCCACAGCTTCCAGCACCTCAGCAGAACCCTCCCTGAGCATCTTCCTTTCCCCTTACACCCAACCTATTGCAGGCTGACACCAGGAGCTGCCTTTCCCCTTTCCACCCCCCTCTCCACCCAGACTCCACCAGGAACAGCTGTACCAGACAGCTGGAGAATTTAGACATAATTACCTTGCTGTGCATCACCCTGCATTCATTATCAAGGTATTGATTAATTGTATTTAAAGCACACCAAATGACATTGAAAGCCTCAGCAGCTTGGCTACCTGCACAGGTCAAAACTAAACTCCCACCCCAGGAAGCCTCCCCCATGCCTGTCCCTAGCCTGCACTGCTGAGTTTAGACTAGGAAAATCACTTTATGCTTTTCAAATAGGGTGGGTTTAGTGTTAGTTTGTAGTTCTGGGATGAGAGTTTCATTTCTGGAACTGCAGCACTGCTTGGGTCTGTGGTTTCCTTATCAAACATACACTTCCCAAGGCTTTGCTGTCTCCTGTTGCATGCAGAGCACGGAGAAAAACACTGCCCTAGGACACAGCCAGTCCCACAGTAAGGTGACCATGAAGGTCTCCAGAACCCTCACCCCTGCTTCCCAGGGGCTGTGCCTCCCCCACAGGCACAGCCCAGGTCACAGGCACACCTTTGACATCTTTTTATTTACCAGCACTCTTCCAAAGGTTTATCTTCTGCTTTGGATGCAAAAGGTGAAATTTTTCCCTCTGGTCTTGCTATTTCCTTCACCAGCCCTTTCATCCTGCTGGGATTTCACTCCCTGCTTGCTCATGGGTTGTCCATCCCATCCATCAACACACTGGCACTTCTAGGTACCTCTGCCTTAAACCTCCTTAGGGTGAGCTCATTGAAATCATTCCCAAAAAGCCAGGACCAGCCAAGAATTCAGCTTCATCTTGGGTGGAAGCCGTTGGCCAAGCATACTGGGTGACTCCTCTCCTTCCCCTGCTGAGGAACCTGTTGCTTACCAAGGGCAGAAGAGGTCCCAGGCACATTAGCTACATGCCTTCACTGCTGTTGGAGCTCAGCATTGCCAGCAGTGGTGAGAATGCTCTTTTTTCACCACAGGACTGATCCAGCATCTGACAACTTCTCCACCAGGAGCTCAGCACCCAGAGGAATGTCTCATGCTACCTGCTGAAGCAGTGTGCCATCAGAGAGATGTCTGCAGGATGGATCTGAGAAGCACCTCCTCTGGTTTGCTTTGTTTCCTCTCCCTCCTTCCCCTTTGATGCTGTTATTAGCACAGCAGAAGGATGAACTCGTTCTACATGCAGGGTCTGGGGGACTGCTGCTAGTGCCAAATATCTCAAAGTGAATGAGTCCTTCAAAGCTGATCTTCCACTCACTGAGGTGCCATTAACAATTAAATTGCACCCTGGCCTAAATAAATCATAGGATTACACCTCATTGAAATACTACTTGTCAGATATCAGGCTTGTCTGATACTCCACAGGGCTGGAGCTCCCAGCCAGACAGGAGCAATCCTTCAGGTGTAATTAGCTCTCTCTGTACATGACTAAATGAGAAAGATCCTAGAGCAGCCAGTGTGTCCCCAGCACTTGGCCAGTGTGGGTCACACCATCACTAGACAGCTGGTGAAACCTTGGCCAGCAGATGAGAAATAAATCCCTTTCAATACAACTTGTTCTGCTTTTTAGGATCTGGTCAGGCCACAGAGAGTTCAGGGCTGCAGAAATAAAGGTAACTGCTTTGCTCCCTTTTACCAGAGACTGCCTTGGGCATGGCCAAGCACCAAAAGCACCTGGGGGTTACACCTTTGAGTGTCTTCTTTCAGCAATCTTAGCCAGAGATGCAGTGAAGCCTTTGCTGGCACAAGGTGAGCAATACTGGTCTGCTATCAGAGCTGGAAAATTAATGTGGTGATGGCTGGAGAGGAGTGAGCTCCAGAGATAGAGGAGGAGGAGAAGGAGGAGGAGAAAAGTAATGAGTGCCAGGTGCTGTCTGTGAACCTCTCTGCCATCCCAAAGGGAAGAGAAAGGGAAGAAGGGAGAGAGACTGCTGGGCTGGGAAAGAAAACTGAAACTGCTTGGATGGGAAGAAGAACAATAACATGAACTAGATCCAAAGAGATACAAACCAAGCTGGAACCAAGCCCTGGGGGCAAGGATGTCACTGTCACCACTGTGCTGGGGCAGCACTGGGCAAGTCCCAGACTGGACTAAATGCCAGGTGGGAACTGGATTCAGGAGCTGGATGCTGGAACTGGATTCAGTCCAGTCCTCCTTGGACACAGCCAGTGCAGAAGAGGCTTGACCCTGGAGATCCCTCAGCTTTCTCCTCAACAGGACAGCCATGGGATGGAATCCCTTGTTGGTCAGTTTGGGGTCACCTCTCCTGTCCTCTCCTGCCTGCAGCTGCAGCCCGAGGTGGGGCAGAAGCTGGAGCAGTGCCCTTGCTCTGCAGAGGAGCAAGGCTAAGGCAGAGGCTTTCTGCAGCCCAAGCCTTGGCAGGAACTCTCCCCATGGAGTATTGTCCCTGCTAGCAGCAGCCCCTGCCTGGGAGAAGATGCTGGGAGCTGCAGCAAGTGCAGCCCTGAGAAGAGCCTGAGCCTCTGAGCAGTCAAATCACTCAGCAGGATCAGCGCTGCTCTAGCTCAAAGCAGGAGAGGAGAGCAGAGCCAGCCCCACACCATCCCAGAGCCCAGGGTCCCACCACACCTGCACAGAGATGTAGACTGTGCAAAAGTCAGTGCACATGGGAAAAGAGAGCAATTGCATCATTGATGTGAAACAAATCATTTAGGATATAAAACCGTTTTAGTTCTCTTTTCCCCAGTCCCATTACTTTGCCCTGTGCATGAAGACATTGTCAAACACAACAGAGAGCAGCAGCCAAAACAAGTCAGGTTCCTGAAATCAACAGGAGAGGCTGTTCTCATAGCAATTTGCCATCAGGAGAGAAGGCATGAAATAGCAGCAAACAGTGAGGCAGGCTGTTCTCATGAAATTTTCAGCTCAGGAGCTTCAGAGCATGTGGGTAACTACGTGAGCGTCTCAGGTCCTGGATGAAAAACAAATCAAAGGCTGGAGAAGAAGCTGGTTGAAGTGTTATTGCAAAGCCATTCCTTACTGAAACGTGTTTGCTTTCAAGTCCCTGACACTCCCAGCTGGCAGAGATGGGGCTGAGCAGGAGCTCAGTCTGCTGCAGAGCTGCACCAATGCCTAGCAGCAGCTCTGCCCACGTGTGCTTTGTCCCCCACGAGGATCAGCCTTGGAAATGTTCTCCATATGGGAGATGGTGAGGAAGAATTCCTCATTTATAAGGTGTGCTTAATTTCAGAGGGATAAAAAGGAACATTCAGGATTGAGAAGGGGGAGGGAGTATGAAGTGTAACCAACATTGCAGGGGAGAGCTGGTGATGGCTGTTCCCACGCTGGAGACACAAGGCTGGGAGGAGCAAGGAGGGAGAAGCTCTGTTAAGAGCTCCCCAAGTGAAGCCATGGGGTCATCCATTGATATCCTGATGGCAGAAATCACACAAATCTCTTCACCTCTACGAGATTTTCAGCTTTTCAGTCACCAGTGTCATGAGGAGCACCTTGGTGCCTTCTCCCATCAGCACTGGCCATGTCCACAGCGTGGCTGGGCAGTGGCTGGTGACAGCTCTGGGTGTGAGGTCACCTAGGGCAGCAGCCAGCTGATTGCTCTCCTTGATACTGTGTGTCCCAGCACCAAACCAAGATCCCTCTTTAGGACACTGCTGGGGTGGGGGAGCTCTGCTGGCAAGGCACCAGCACAGAACCTCCTCTGGATCACAGAATCAAGTGGATAGAGTTGAAAATATAGTTTAAAAAAATCATATTTCATGTACTCTGGTGGAGTTTTGGGTGAGAAGCCCTGGAGTGGGTTAAATCCTCAACTGCTAGAGATTCATTCTCCAAGGCAGAGCATTTTACAGATTTCCAGAAGCATTTGGACAAGGTCCTCAGGCACATGGTGTGATTTTTGGGGTTGTCCTGTGCAGAGACAGGAGCTGGACTCCATGATCCTTTAGGCTGCATTCCAGCTCAGGCCATTCTGAGTCTCTGATTTTTCTCTCCTAGGCACAGAGACTGAATCAGTAATTGATTTTTTTTATATAAATGCTATTATTTTCTAGGATAAACCCAACATTTTCTTCCATGTTCTTATAGATCTTTGCTGGGTTTGTAGACAAGCAGAATATGAACAGACTCAGGATCTGCCAGGGTATTCCTGCACCTAACAGCTCTGTCTTTCAGCACAGAGAGCTTGAACTTCACAGTTGTGTTAAGTGATTTGTTTATTAGCAAGCAGAACAACAAATCCTGTTATTCTCCTGCCTTCTCCTCCATGTGGCTCCAGCACTCTGTGTGCAGAGACAGAAGATATGTGTTCTATTTAGGTAAACTTCTAAATACCAATTATTGTCCTTACCTGAACTGCTTGAGAATGGAACCAGAACTATTTGTTTGCTTAAGAACCTGCTCAAAATTTAATGAAGTTCTGGTGCTTTGTGTTATCTAATTCCTGTGGATGCTTTAGTCCCTGAGTTTCCTTCCAGATGCTTGAAGAAAGAAACCCCTGAGGCCCATTTTTAGGGATGTGTTTCAGACCACATCCTAACCCTGAAGAGGCTTTGTGATGAAACTTGACTGGAGGAGCAATACTGCAACCGTTAACTGGAAACCTGGAACAACCCAGCCTGGGCAACAAAATCATCCCAGATTATTTCATCAGTGAAATAAATGATCATCAATAGAACAGGTTGCCCAGAGAGGTTGTGGAAGCCCCATCCCTGGAATCTTTGAAGGCCAGGCTGGATGGGGCTCTGGACAACCTGGTCTAGTGGGAGGTGTCCCTGGCAGGCAGGGGGGTTGGAACTAGATGATCTGCAAGGTCCCTTCCAACTCTGGTGATTCTGTTATTCCAAGAGGGATGGAACTAGAAAAAGAAAGAAACTGTAGACTAAAAGCTGGATTTTTTTTTTTGGTTGATTTTGGTTGACTGTTGAGTCTGGTTAGTAGCATCTGAGGCTACAACTTTGACTTTCAAACCCTTCAGACACAAATAATAGAGAATTTCCAATTAAAAAGGATAATCTCCTGTCAGGAGGAGAACAGTAAGCACAGTGAATAATTTAAAAGCTTTGGGGATAGAAAGATTTACTGTATTTCCCAACAAGCCAGCAGCTGTGATTAATGGTTAAAAATAGAAAAGAGGGGTGGAATTAAGTTGTAAAAGGTCTCCTCAGATAATCATTTTTTACAGTGTTAATACAGTTTGAACTGTTTTCACTGTAGGAACACAACCTGCCTGCCTCCTTTTCCATATTGAAATAGATTGACCATCATTTATTTCTGAATCAACTCATTTGGAATTCATTTCCAAATTCAGGACAAAAATTGCAAAACCAGCAGGGTTTGGTAACATTCAATGCTGTGTTTTACAGCCCTAAAAATCAGAAGAAGAAATTCTTTCTGGTTATTGAAATGGGTTCCCTGGTGGGTTTGGACTTACAGATTTGGCCACCCTAGCACTGCATTCCCCAGGGGTGGAGGACACCATGTGAATCACTGCCTGCAGCACAAGGAATAGCTTCATGTCTAATGCTTAGTGCTGCTGAACTTAGAGCTAAAAGCAAAACTCAGCCCAACCAAACTGAGAGTCTTTAACTTCATCTCTCCTGTGGTACCTACAGCAGCCACTGCTCCCTGGGGTAGTGTTCTCACCCCCACATGATGCCAAGGCTGCAGGATTGGTTCAAAACAAAGACACACCAGAGCAGTTGTTTGTGTCCTCCTCTTGATACCTCATAAGGAAGGAAAAAAATGCCTGTTACTAAATATTAATCCTTGAAAATCAATTGGCTTTCCAGTGCTCCATACACTTTAGGACTGTTGGATCCTTACCAGCAACACTGCTTGGAAGTGTACCATAGAGTCATGGAATGGTTTGGGTGGGAAGGGACCTTTCAAGGTCAGCTAGTCCAATCCCCTGCAGTCAGCAGGGACATCTCCAACTAGATCAGGTTGCTCAGAGCCCCATACAACCTGAGCTGGGATGGTTCCAGGGATGGAACATCTCCCACCTCTCTGGGCAGCCTGGGCCAGGCTCTCACCACCCTCCCAGTGAAGAATTTCTTCCTAACATCTCAATCTACCCATACCTAGCAGTATGTAATATATAACAATATATGAGATCTATAACCTATGGCAGCACAGCTCACAGCATGTAGAATGGCAGCATGAGAGAACTGTTTTCTTTGGAAGAGACCTTTAAGAGTCCAACCCTTAACCAGCACTGCCAGGTCACCACTAACCCATGGCCCTCAGCACCACATCTCCGTGGCTCTGAGACCCCTCCAGGGATGGTGACTCCACCACTGCCCTGGGCAGCCTGGGCCAGGCCTTGACAACCCTTTTGGGGAAGAAATTGTTCCTCTAGGCCAACCTGAACCTTTCCTGGCACAACTTGAGGCCATTCCCTCTCGTCCTATCACTTGTTCCTTGGGATAAGAGACCAATCCCCACCTGGCTCCAGCCTCCTTTCAGGGAGCTGGAGAGAGAGCAGGTCTCCTCAGAGAGACAGTATCCATCAGACAGTATACAAGGAGTCTTGCAGTGCAATTTCAGCTTGACATGAAGATGACTCCATGTACATTAGGATCTGTACATCATATCCCTGGGTTAGGAGGAATTTCTTACCCAAGCTCTCCCAGCTCCTCAGCACAATGGTACCCAGATCATGTCCTTGCAGAAAGTCCTTCCTGAGTAGGTCAGGAGGCACAGCAGCTCAGAGGTACTGAATGAAAAATCAGCTGTTCTCATCTTGGGCATGTCTCTCACTTCTAGCACATCCTTAAAGGTGCTGTGAGAGGAAACAGAAAAACAAACCCTTTTGGTTTAAAGGTGATTTCATATTTGTTGCTTATTGGTGTGGCCTGAAGAGGAATTAGACCTGAAGGTACTTGAGGGGGGAAAAGAAAACCCCCCAAACCCAAGCCCTCTTGTCAGGTGACCTCAGTTTGTGTTCAAAAGGTAGGAAACGGTCAAACTGCAAAATCCTAGCAAATACTGCCTGAAGCCAGCAGGAGAATCAAATGTGGCAGAAAGGGTGAGGACAGCAGGACAAAGGCTTGTGATAAACATCTTCCCAGCTCTCCTCCCTCTGCCTTGGGGTGGAGGAAAGTGGAGGGGAAGGTTCTACAATGTTCCTTCTGTGAAGATTGTTCCTTCTGCAGCAAGGGTGGCATTTCTCCTCCAGCCTGCACCTCAGTGCCATCAGCAGCTGCATGGGATGTGCAAAAGCACTGATGAGATTTCTCACTGCCACAGCATGGCAGCATGGGGAGATCTTTGTCTGTTATAGCTGCCAGGGCTGGGCTGAGCACCAGGTGAGTGCCAGGTGCTGTCTGTGAACCTCTCTGCCATCCCAAAGGGAAGAGAAAGGGAAGAAGGGAGAGAGACTGCTGGGCTGGGAAAGAAAACTGCAACAGCTTGGATGGGAAGAACAATAACATGAACTAGATCCAAAGAGATACAAACCAAGCTGGAACCAAGCCCTGGGGGCAAGGATGTCACTGTCACCACTGGTGCTGGGGCAGCACTGGGCAAGTCCCAGACTGGACTCAGTGCCAGGTGGGAACTGGATTCAGTGGAAAACATTACTTCCTTCTCTTCAGTCTAAATCTTTTAGTTTCAAACCATCACCCTTTGTCCTGTCCCAACGGCTCCTGCTCAAAGTCTGTTCCCTTCTTTCTTCTAGCTCCCTTGAAGTGCTGCAAGGCTGCAGTGAGGTCTCCCTGGAACCTTCTCTTCTCCAGGCTGAACAACCCCAAGCCTGTCCTCACAGCAGAGGGGTTCCAGCCCTCAGATCACCTTTGTGGTCCTCAAAATCCTCTCCAGTCAAGAAAAATCCCCAGCACAGTTCTCCTAGAGAACCATCCCCAGGACTCTCTGCATGTCTCCATTGCACATTCCATTAACTAGCAGCAGAGAAGAGCCTTCCACCTCACTGTAGGCAGGAGGAAGAGGTGTTTGAAGAACCACTGGCCCTGGAATAAGCTTCACTGTGGAAATGTTTTGATTCATGGGAAAGCAAAGCCCATATTCAGGTGGCTTTTAGTGAAGGCAGCCAGAGTCCAGAAAACATAGCTGAGAGAGGAGACCTCTGCAGCACCTCCAGTTCTGGGAGGGATGTTACCCTGTTTCCTAGATCTTCTACCCAAGTTTTAACTTGGTGCTGCCTTCATCCCAGCTCCCCAGGATCTGCAGCTCTGCAATAATTGGGTCTGTGATTCCTGGGAGTGATAGGAGTTACAATTCATACAGCTTGCCTAAGCCCATACGTGCATAAACTGTGTTATCTGTTTGGGTTTAGTCAAATGAGATAATGTTGCTGTTCACTAAGGAAATTGCCTCTTATCTCACCCTAGGATGGAGCTTTGTTGTGATGCCAAACTGAAACAACAGTGCTGAAGGAATGGAGAGAGCTTAAGTAGAGCTGAACTTGCATGTCAGGAGGTAAAATGGGTGGGTTCCTCCTGGAGTCCCACCACCCTTTCTCCTAGCCACCTTCCTTTCCCCCTCTTCTCCCTTCTTGTCTCCTCCATGCTCCACTACTGCATTTTCAAGCTGCTGAGGAGGTCCCTGCCCTGCAGACACTGTTCAGTGTTTGCACAGGAGCTGGAAGCTGCTGCAAGGAACACAACAGAAGGACAAAGGATCCAAAGTGATGACGCTAGTAGAGGTCTACTGTGACAGTCTGCAGCTCTGTGGTTTGCCCATCCTGCTCACAGATCTTGTCAAGTGGAGGACCACTACAGAATTATGACAGAATCCCAGCATGCTGGACATTGGAAGGGAGCTCTGGGGATCATCCAGTCCAACCCCCTGTTCCAGCAGGGTCACCTCTAGCTGGGCTTGGAATCTCTCCACACAAGGAGACTCCACAACCTCTCTGGGCCAGGGCTCCAAAACCCTCACAACAAACAACTTTCTCCTCCTCCTCCTCAGCTGGAACCTCCTGGGTTGCAGTTTGTGCCCAGTGCCCCTTGGGCTGGCCCTGGGCACCACTGGGCACAGTCTGACCCCAGCCTCTTGCCTCCAGCCTTCAGCTCTTGCTCAGCATTGAGCAGCTCCCCTCTGGGGCTGCTCTTCTCCAGGCTCAGCAGCCCCAGGGCTCTCAGCCTTTCCTCCTGCCAGAGCTGCTCCAGTGCCCTCAGCATCTTCCTAGCCTCCAAGGGACTCTCTCCAGTAGTTCCTTGTCTCTCTTCAACTGGGAAGCCCAGAACTGGACCCAGGACTCCAGCTGTGGCCTGACTAGGGCAGAGGAGAGAGGGAGGAGAACCTTCCTGGACCTGCTAGTCACAGTCTTATGAATACACGCCAGGAGACCACTGGCCTTCTTGGCCATGAGGGCACATTGCTGGCTCCTAGAGAACTTGTTGTCCACCAGCACTCCCAGCTCCTTATCTGCAGAGCTGCTTCCCAGCAGGTCAATTCCTTACCTGTCCTGGTCCATCAGGTTATTCCTCCCCAGGTGCAGGACCCTACACTTGCCCTTGTTGAATTTCAGGAGTTTCCTCTCAGCCTGCCCAGCTCTCACTGGATGGCAGCACAGCCTTCAGCTCCCTGAAGCCCTGTGGCTGTGCCAGGCAGGGTGAGTCACCCAGGTATGAATAAGCAGCCCAGTCTGGTGGTTAGCTGCAGCTCCCTGTCCACGGAGCTCTGTCTAGCATTAGTCATCTCTTATTCATAGAAATAAAAGATGCATTACAGTGTCACTGGCCTGTCTCTGCCCTCCCCTCTGGGTCCCTGTGAAGGAAGGAGGCAGGAGCAACCCCAGGCAGCATCTCCCTCTTCTCTGTGTCCAGACACCAGCATGCAGCTGGTGCCTGAGGTGCAAATCTCTCTTCTCTAAAGCTCCACAGCAAAAGGCTGCAGGTCTCCTCCCTCCTTACACCAAAGCTCTGCTCAGAGTTGCACCATGCAAAGCAGAACCATCCACTTACTGGAAAGCCTTCCTGTGCAGTCCTTCTTTACTCAGCTGGTAATCTCCTGTTCCTTTCAATCCACAGCAGGTTCCAAGCCTCACAGTGTGTTTTCCTTCCCTCTCTGTCCTCATGGACTGGGTGACAAGTGACATGGAGCTGCCCTGAGCTGGGAGACTTGCTTGTTTGCTGCTCCTCAAGAGCTTTGTTTTCATCAGTCCACCCATGCAGAAACATGCTGGCTTCCACATTCAGAGCACACTCCTGAGGGCTGCAGTTGTGATTTGTGATTAGCCTTTGTAGGCTCCAATAGATGAATTTCACTCCATCATGCCTCTCTCTTCCATGTGCCCTATTATCTCCTGTGTCATCCTCATGTCACAGTGCTTCCTGGTGGGGCACAAATCATGGTGTTGAGTCCTTGAGGGGATCCAGAGGTCACATGGAAAATGGCCTCACTCTGTGTTATCCCATAGGTTCTGCAGGCACTGCTGGTGGCTGCTGCAGTGGAAGGTGGTGGGGTAGGTGCCCCTCTCCTCAGATATCTTAGCAGTGTGGACCACACCTGGCATTAATGGGCACTTTTGGTGTCCACACTGCAACATGGTTTGCTTCTTCAGATGGTCATATTCCTTTGCTAAGGGGCAAAGCTTTACTGTGAGGGTGGTGAGGCACTAGAACAGGTTGTCCAGAAAGGCTGTGGGTGTTCCATCCCTGGAAGTGTTCAAAGTCAGGGAGGATGGGGCTTGGAGCAACCTGGTCTAGAGAAAGGCGTCCCTGCCTGTGGCAGAGGGGGTTGAAAGTCAACGATCTTTAAGGTACCCTCAAACCCTAACCATTCTATGATTATCTGGTGCTGGACAAGTCTCTGTCAGAGCCTTGTGCCAAGCTGGGCTGTCCCTCAACTCACCCAGTGAAAGTCCCCAGCTCAGAGCCATGGAGGACCAAAGCCTGCCCTAAACCAGAGCTATTCACTGTTGTTTAATAATGAATGACAAAATATACTCCTTCCTGAGAAGGTTATAAAGTCCTCACAATCTGATTATTATGAGAACAACTAGTTTTTCATTGCCTGAGCTGCTCAGAATCCAAAATTTATATTCATTCTCCTGCTTTGAGCTAGAGCAGAACTGAGTTGATTTGACTGCTCAGAGGCTCAGGCTCTTTTCAGGGCTGCACTTGCTGCAGCTCCCAGCATCTTCTCCCAGGCAGGGGCTGCTGCTAGCAGGGACAACACTCCATGGGGAGAGTTCCTGCCAAGCCTTGGGCTGCAGAAAGCCTCTGCCTTAGCCTTGCTCCTCTGCAGAGCAAGGGCACTGCTCCAGCTTCTGCCCCACCTCGGGCTGCAGCTGCAGGGAAGAGAGGACAGGAGAGGTGACCCCAAACTGACCAACAAGGGATTCCAACCCAGGGGTGTCCTGTTCAGGAGAAAGCTGAGGGAATTGCCTTTCTCAGCAGCAAATAAGAACACTCTGGATGCACTTTTCTCACAAATGTCCCCACATAGGTGTTCTGAGGTCCCATGCATGCCAGCAGCAAGGCCATCCTCTGAAGGTGTAGGAGACAGGAGCAGATACTGAAGCCAGCCAGTTCTCATGCACATCTCTCAGCCACTATCTACATGCTCCTTTCTCTTCATGACCCAAGCAGTTGCTGAATAAATAAAGAGCAAACCTGTGGCTGGTCTCTGAGGGCAGCATCATTGGGAAGCTGGTGCTTCATCCAGGGGATGTGTGGAGGACCACACGTCGGTCTGCCAGCGGAGAACAGCGCTCGGAAAAGCTGCTAACACAGCCTGTTTTCTGCTCAAGTGAGCAAAATATCCTCACAGGAGAAGTTTGTTAGCTTGAAAACAGCAAATTTTTATGCATGATGTAATTCACTTGAAGCTTCACTGAGCTGGAATTGCCTGACCTTTTGATCTTCTGGAAATAAATTAGCAGCCCCAAGGAAAGCTGAAAGTGCTGCACCTTCAGAAGAGGGGGACATGGCAGCTGAAGGACCTGAGGAATTTCAGCCTCTTTCTTTCCTTTTTCCCTTTAAGGGACCAAGACTTGGGTAAAATACAGATAGTTCCATAATTTCAGTGTTGATCCCAGAATCCAGCATGGTTAGGGGTTGGAAGGGACCTCTGGGGATCATCCAGTCCAACCCCCTGCTCCAGCAGGGTCACCCACAGCAGCTTGCCCAGGATCACCTCCAGCTGGGCTTGGAATCTCTCCCCACAAGGAGACTCCACGCCCTCTCTGGGCAGCCTGGGCCAGGGCTCCAACACCCTCACAACAAACAACTTTCTCCTCCTGCTCAGCTGGAACCTCCTGGGTTCTAGTTTGTGCCCAGTGCCCCCTGGGCTGTCCCTGGGCACCACTGAGCAGAGCCTGGCCCCAAAGACTTTCATCATTGTCACCCAGAATGCTGCTTCTGCAGAATGTTGGGGATGTACTTAAAGCCTCAAGAAGGAGCCAAGACTTGATGGATAAGGATTGAAAAGTCATTAAGGTAAGCTAGAAAGCAGATGGAGCTCTTTGGGACCAAGAAGCACAGAAGTGGTGTGGTCAATGAGCAAAGTGTCAGAGAGGTGATGGAGAGCCTGGTGGGTTTCAGCTGGAGTAACCACAGCTTCATGTGCTGAACGTGTGTGAATTGGCCATGATGGGCTGGAAATGTCCCAAGTGGCCAAGCTCCATTCTGCAAGGCTGGCAGTTTGTATGAACTTTGCTCAGCCATTAATCAAGACCTGAGGGGGGGAGATTTCTTTTCCAGCCTTCACATCTGCTCTCCTAAACCATCTAACAAAACACAGTTCTGTTTTCAGGGTGTTGCTACAAGAGGATCTCTCTTCTTCCCTACCTCAAAGATGTAGTTGTGAGTGCCCCTGCCCCTCCTCCAGACCTACCAGGGTGAAGGAGAGTTTTGTAGGCTTCTTGAAATAAAGCTTGTGGTGCCTCTTCACCAGCTGTCTCATGTATCCCCAAAAAGGAGAGTCTGGAGAGACCAAAGATTCTTCCTAAATCAAATAATGGGATGGGAGGTTCAGTCATTAGCAGGGATCAAGCTGTTTGAAGCTCAGCAGTTTCCACCCTCTGCTATGAAGGTCAGAAAGCTCCAGAGTGGTGAAAAGATTATTAATAATCTAATTATTTGTCAAGTAAATTGGAGAAAGGTAGCTATGCATGGAGCTGCAGCTGGGGGAAAGGAGACCTCCAGCACCTCCAGCCACACAAGGTAATGAAGTAGCTCCTGCACAGCTCTTTGTCTTTGGTTGCTGAAGGGGAAAGCAGGTGGGCTTTGCCCCAGCAATGCTACTCACCAGAGCCCCAGTGCTGCACTTGCTAGGGGTGGGGAGATGAATCACTTGAGAATGCTGATGGAGATGAATGACCTTGAGGAGGAGATGACTTCCCTCCTGAGAAAAGTGCTCATATATCCAAGCTAGGAACAACTCTTACCCAGGGACTGGTGCTCTGTCCTGACCAGGATGGTACAACTCTCAGAAAAACCACATGGGTCTCCTCCTCTTGCTCCAAGCCAGTGTCCCCAGAGGGGTGCATCACAGCCAGCTCTGGTGGGATCCCATCCTGGAGTTCCTGTTGGGGCAGACACATTGTAAGATCATAGAAACACAGATGGGGAGATTTAGACTAGAGAGAAGGAAGCAATATTTTCCCCTGAGGGTGGTGAGAGCCTGTCCCAGGTTGCCCAGAGAGGTGGGAGATGTCCTATCCCTGGGACCACTCCAGGTCAGGTCGTCTGGGGCTCTGAGCAACCTGCTCTAGTTCTAAATGTCCCTCCTGACTGCAGGGGGTTGGACTAGATGACCTTTACAGGTCCCTTCCAGCACAAACCATTCTAGGATATAAACCAAGGCACTTTGAGAAACATGCTCTAGTTGGAGATGTCCCTGCTGGCAGCAGGGGGGTTGGACTAGGTGACCCTGAAAGATCCCTTCCCACCCAAACCAGTCTATGATCTGCACCAAGACCCCTAGATAGAGGCACCAAAACACAAGCCACCATTGCCACTTGCTTCTGCAGCTAGCCCTTCACAAAGGCCATTTTGCTCCTGGCTCAGAGTTGGCACCACAGGCTGGCACAGCACAAGGGACACCAAACCCTGCTGTTCCCCAACCCCCATTTCTCTTGCACCCCCCAGGCCAAAGACCACATCAGGACACACTTAGCACTGCCCCACAGCCACCTCCACCCCAGCACTGCCTAGTGCATCAGGGGCTGCTCCAGAGGGTGGCCAGGGAGGAGAAATGTTGAAGCTACTTGACTTTGGCAGGATGTTTTTCTTGGTTTATCTCCTAGAGTTAAGGAGGTAGCAAATTAAAACCTCCCACTGGAGCTGCATCAGGCTCTGCTCTGCTCTTCCCCAGTGAGGATTTAGCTTTTGCATGTCCAGTGTGGATTAGTAGTTCCAGGGCAGAATAAATGATTTTACTTTTCAGCTGTATTTAATAAACAAATAAAACATAATAAATTAAAGGAAATAAGCAGACTCACTAGGAGATCTCTCAGGACTGCAGCACTGAGCTGTGCTCCTGAGCTGCAACCCTGCTGGGAATGGGGGTGTAGGGGGGAGCTCCTGCCTCTGAAATCCATTTATGAAACAAAAAACCCAAACCCTACTAATAAATGAACCAAAAGCACCACCAGTGAAAGAATAGAGAGAGGTCCTTTTTCCATCAGCACTCCTTTCTCAGCCAGAATGCAGCTTTTTGTTCTTCTCAGTTTGTGTGCTGCTGTAAATCACCCCAGCTCCTTCCTAGGGGCTTGTCTGAGGGTAATTATCAGCACAAGGAACAGGAATAGTTGTGTCAGGCAGTGTATGACATCACCTCCTCCTAATACCCTCAATTCACAGGCAACACTGGCACACACTGACCCTTTTTTTTCCCTTCCCCATCCTTGCTTTTCTTTCCCCCAGACAGGGAAGGATTAAACAAACAGTCCACCCAAGCAGCTGGGTGGCAGGGCTAGAAATGCAAAGCAATCCTCTTTTTGGACTAGATGACCTCTAAGGTCCCTTCCAGTCCTGATAATTCTATGATTCCCCATATTTAATACAACAAACTGGTTTGGATGGAGGTAGAATTTGCTAGAGTTTAAGGTAAACACTTTGGAGAAGAGCACACAAGAATGAGAGGTAAGGGGTAAAACCCCACAGCTGTAACAGATCTGGTAAAGCCACCCTCAGTAAAATGCCCTTTCCAAAATACTGTGAGTATTGCCAATAAAACTGCCAGAGATATCTCTGACCTAGCTCTCAGTGCCAGGGAGATGAGATTCTTGTGCCTGCTGGTGACTTTTCTCCCTATGGAGGTTTACAAGAAACTGGTAAAGAGTGTTGGAGCCCTGGCCCAGGCTGCCCAGAGAGGCTGTGGAGTCTCCTTGTGTGGAGAGATTCCAAGCCCAGCTGGAGGTGACCCTGGGCAAGCTGCTGTGGGTGACCCTGCTGGAGCAGGGTGTTGGCCTGGATGATCCCCAGAGGTCCCTTCCACCCCCACCATGCTGGGATTCTGGGATCAAACTTCTGCTATCTCAGTTGTGTTGTCTGGGTTCCTCTTCTCTTCCCAAAGCTTCCTCTACATCCTGCCAGGCAAGGAGCAGTGCTCTCCCTTGCAGAGACTGGACAGCTTGAAGGCATCAACTTCAGCTTTTCCAGGAATTTCACCACAGTTCTCCCTGCTCTTGACTACCTCATTTGCCCTTCTCAGTGACAGAAGCACCTGCAGACACCCAATCTGCCACAGCATTCCCATGTTTCCAGAGGTACCTATTGGCCATCTCCATCTCCAGCCACCCACAGCTCGAGTTTCTAGCCTGGTAACTGAGGAGAGGATTAAACCCTCCTGCTGTTCATTTGAATGCAGTTCCACTTTTCATAAGGTAATTTCATTAAAATAAGACAAACACCTTTAATTCCCCTTCAGAAGGGTAGCTGTGCTGCACAGCTTCTCTCTTCTTTATCTCATCCACAGGCTGTGCAACCCCAGAGGAAAAATGAAACAGTGCAGTCATCATACAGCATTTGGAGCCTTGCAGGTCACAATTAAAAGTTCTATCATAGCAATGGCTTCAAAGGAAATGACACCTAGGAGATACCAAGTCTTTGCCACGAGGAGCTTCTCCTTAATGCTCCTGCTAAAACATTCACCCACCTGGGTACCAACCCCTCTGCAGCCCTTACCTGCTCCAGCCACGCTGTGCAAACACACAAAGGAGCACATCACACTCAGGAGCCTCTCAAATGCTCATGGTCATGTCACCAAATTACTTAGACAACCTCTAAGAGCATATATTTCATATTCTCAAGCAAAGAGTTTGTTCCTGCAGAGCAGCCAGGGTCTTGCTGAAGCCAGGGTTGGCTGTGTCACTGACAGGGTCAGGAGGAAGGCAGGACAATAGGAGGTTTCTGGAATGGAGAAGTGGAAGTGGACATGGATATGGATGAAGTTTAATGATCCCTCAAGGTAAAGAGAGATCAGCATCACCTGGATTTGTTTGGGAGAACACCACAGAATTGTGCCTGATGCCAGCTTTGCCATCCCAGGTAACCACTGGGTGAGAACCTGCTTGGGCTTCTGGATACACATATAGTCACATCTGTACATTTATATACCCAGAGCATCCACCTCTGGAGTCCTCAGCACAGCACAGATATGCACCTGGTGCAGCAGGCCCAGAGGAGGCCACAGAAACAATTCAAAGGCTGGAACCCCTCTGTGTGAGGCCAGGCTGAGAGAGTTGGTGTTGTTCAGCCTGGAGAAGAGAAGGCTCCAGGGAGACCTCACTGCAGCCTTGCAGTACTTCAAGGGGCTGATAAGAAATATGGAGACAGACTTTTGAGCAGGAGCTGTTGGGGCAGGACAAGGGCTGATGGTTTGAAACTGAAAGAGGAGATTGAGACTGGAGAGAAGGAAGCAATGTTTTCCCCTGAGGGTGGTGAGAGCCTGGCCCAGGTTGCTGAGAAGGCTGTGGGTGCTCCATCCCTAACACTGTTCAAGGCCAGGTGTGAAGGGGCTTAGAGCATCTTGGTCTAGAGGAAGGTGTCCCTGCCCACAGCAAGGGGGTTATAGACCAGATGATCTTTAAGGTCCCTTCCCACCCAAACCAATCTGTGATTCTATGATGTATACCTCAGGACCTGGCCCTGCCAACAGCCTGCAGTGACAGCTCAGCAGATGGGTCTGTCACTTACTGAAGGACACTTCTGCTCTTAGAAACACAGCCTAAGAAATGTCAGGAGACTTACATTTTAAGGAGACTCCACAACCTCTCTGGGCAACCTGGTCTTGTGATATTGAAGATGTTTCCTGTAAACCTCCTTATGGAGAGAAAGCCTCACCACAGGTACAACAATCACATTGCTTTGTCCCAAGCCAGCATCAGAAATCACAAAGAACCACCCTGGGATCCCCACAGATCGTCAGGGACTTTGAAGCAGGGCTGGGAAGCTGTGAGATGTTTCTATTTTTATCCTTCAAACCATTCTCACCCCTTTTGGCATTCACAAATGGCTGAGAAAGGCAGGAGAGCTGCTGGCCTACATAGCTGTAGTAAGGCAGTGGGGATGGTGCCTGCCTGCTCCCAGAAACCTATTTCAAGTTTCTTGCTCTCTGATCCTTATCTCTTCCTTTTCATTTGTTTTTTTCCTCTTTTATAGCTGGGATAAATTCAAAGATATCAGAAGAAATGGAAATGAAATGGAAAACAAAAATACATGCTTTTGTCTAGTCAGAACTGGGGAGCAGCTGAGGTGTAATTGTGGCTGTTTCTGCAAGATCTACATTTGTATCTTGAAATTAGTGTTGGGTAAAACCAGCTTTTAACATGAACCTGGACTGTAGCCACTGGGATCACCCAGATCTGCTTCTGAATGAAACCTGGCAGGCAGAGTAAAACTGAAAACCTAGAAAAGGAATTTCTCTCTTTCACAAACACCCAGAAATCAACTCCCCCACCACCCCCAGGAGTAAGAAACCTCACAGCTTTTCACCCATCCAATGCTTCCCAACCAAGGCTTTATGGATCAAAAGCAGCCAAGGAGAAATGAAATGTCCCAAAGCAGACATGGCATAAGGCACAACACCCAACGAGTGCCATGGAAGGCTCAGGTCTGATACTACTGAGCAGTCCCATCAGGGCTAGTCATCCCTCTGCTGGACATCAGATCCACCCCAAAGGGGGAGTGGGCTGACAGCAAGCTGATGCCACCTAGACACACAGCTCTGGTTTGCCATAGCATGCTCTCCTGGAAAGGAAAAGCAAACCAGGAGCAGTGAACCAGTGTTCTGTAGTTGCTGCTGTCTCAGCCTTGGCTCTGGCACATCAAACCTGCAGGAGGAATTTCCTTCATCCATGTGGATGGAGCAAGAGGAAGGAGAGATTAAGTGTTAGAAGGAGAGAGAGAATGTTAGGGGTTGGAAGGGACGCTCTGGAGATGGAGAAACCACTCTGAAGCCATAAGGAAAGCAAATACAAACTAGAATTTCCCCTTCTCACACTCCTTCTCCCTTCCCTTGCCTTGTGAATATGCACTGAGCTTTTACAAGCTACCCAAGACACTTTGGTGCTTATTACTGGGTTCTGCTTGCAGTCGTTCACAGCTCTGAATGGGGCTGTTGGTGCTAGAGCTGAAGTGCCAGCATCATTAGAAGCTGTGTCATAATCCTGAGGTTCTGATGTTAGTCAAAAACATGGCTTTTAGAAACAGGAACTCATGTCCTAACAGATCTCTGCTGGCCTCATGGTGAGGAGAGTTGTCAATATAGTCATAAATTTAACATGCAAGTAAACTGAACAAGATCTTTATATTGACTCAGAAGCAAGCACTCCAGTAAGGAGGAGTCTGAATGACCAATGAATTGAGAAATCTATGAAACAGAATGGGAGAAACATAAGAAAAAGAGAATGTGGATGTTACCTGCCAGCTCCTCTTGTCCTATTTTAACTTGCCAAAGTTTTTTTTCAGCAGGAGGAATCAGCAGCAGGTTTATTTTCCAGTCACCAAAGCATTAAGCAGCATATTGCCAGCCCTGCCTTGGCACCTGCCCATGGAGATGAACAATCACAGCCTCCTGCAGGGCTTTGGCCTTGGCTCAGCATCAAAGCTCACTCTTCCAGCCCAGAAAGTGCTCTTCTGGGGTTCACCCACCCCCAGCTAATGCTTCTCTCTAGCAGCTCCAGGATAGTTTTCCCCTCAAGTACCTGGACAACAAAGCAGATCAGATCTATAAATATTTAGTGGTTTATTTCAGAGCTGGGTTTCCTCCAAAGCAGCATCTGCTGTCTTTGGGGTTTTACAGCTTCTGCACATGCATTTATGGGGACATCAACCTTCACTTTTCTGCAGAGCTGAAGGTAAGGAATAAAACAAGTGTTCATGGATTTTTATGTCTGGGAGACTAGAATTACTCTGAGCTTTAAACCCTGCACAGTGTAATGAATGTTAGAGCTGACAATTTCCCAGCACAGTTTCTCTTCTGGGCTTTCTTCAGATGTGCACTTCAGGACTTTAATTGTGCTTCCATGGTCTGCAGAGCTATTGCCACTGCCTCTTCTTCCAGAAAAACACAGAATGGGTTTGATTAGCAAAAACCTCCAAGATCATCACATCCAACCATTAGCCAGCACCGCCAGGTCACCACTAACCCATGGCCCTCAGCACCACATCTCCAGGGCTCTGAAACCCCTCCAGGGATGGTGACTCCACCACTGCCCTGGGCAGCCTGGGTCAGGGTTTCACAACCCTTTCCATGACGAAATTGTTCCTCATGGCCAACCTAAACCTGCCCTGGGGCAACTTGAGGCTGTTTCCTCTTGTCTTATCACTTGTTCCTTGGGAGCAGAGCCCAACTCCCACTTGGCTCCAGCCTCCTCTCAGGGACTTGCAGAGTGAGAAGGTCTCCCCTGAGCCTCCTCTTCCCCAGGCTAAGCAACCCCAGTTCCCTCAGCTGCTCTTCACAACACTTGTGCTCTAGACCCTTCCCCACCTCCCTTGCCCTTCTCTGGCCACACTCCAGCACCTCAGTGTCCTCCGTAAAGGTTCTTCTCACAGCAAACTCTGAAGAAGAAGAGGAAAGTCAAAAGGAAAGTTGTTTGGGTGGACAAAGCCTCCCAAAAACCCATCAGAAGCCCAGCCAGGTAGCAACCAACCTTGGTGATTTGCAAGCTACATGATCCTTGTAGTGATTCTAAGAGGGATGGCATCTGCACAGCGATGACCCAGCAGAGCCTCCACTCCCTGCAGACCTCTGTTCCCTGAGCCCAGCCTGCAGCTGCACAGGAGTGACAAAGACCTGTGGGACACTCTCACCAGAACTCAGCAGATCAGTCATCAGTGAGTTCTGCCCAACCACTACTCCAGACAAGTTAGATCCAAAAAAATAATGATCAACAGAACTCATGTCAAGCTAACTCCACGTTGCCATACAAAGTCTGAAACAACTTCACCCTCTCACACCAAGGCACAGGCTCCCAAAGTAGTACTCTAGGTGTGGCCTCACCAGCACCAAGTCCAGGGGCAAGATCACCCAGGTCCTTCTCTGCTGGTGCACTCTCTCCCCTCCTCCAAGCCATCCATAAATGTTCCATGTCTCACCACTGACAATATTTTTTAAGCAATATTTCAACAAAAGAAATTAAAACAACCCCAACAAATCCTTACATGGCCTCAGGGAAGAGCAACCCTGCAGTGAAATAAATATCTCTTTTGTATCAAAGCCACTCACAATCCCTTTGATAAATCTTATCACTGTGGAGTTTTTCCCTGCCTCGAAACAACCCCATGAAGGGCTGAGGGAATCAGCTGAGTGTGTCTGAGCAACTCAGTTTGGTATTCAGGATTTGCACTGCTTCTATTAGTCTTTAAAAATAGCATTAAAAGGCATTTCAGTCTCTTTAAATTATGTCTATTTTCATTTAAATTAGCTGCTAAATAAGAAGGTCTCTGCTGTCGTTGTGCTGCAGCGTGGAACTGCTGGAAACACTTCAAACAAAGCAAATGAAGGAACCTGGAAATCACCACAGCAGAGGAAAGTCATCATTTTAGGGGAAAACCAACAGAGAACAACGGCAACTCATCAAAAATATGATAATAAACCAGCCCAGACTTGGTGTGCAGAAGGAGTAGTGCATGTGGAACACCTCGTTTCACTCTTCTGAGGCTGTAGTTTCCTTTCTTAACTGGAAGAGGACTAATTCGTTCCCTTTCTGGTGGCCTGTTCCATCACACCAGCAGCTCTCTGTGAGTTCTGACCCAACTCAGAGGAGACAACTAGAGCTCCTCTTGGAACACAATCCACCGCCATGGCAGAGCTGCTGTTCCCAGCAGGAACCAGAGCTCTGGACAACCCCCGGCAGCCAAGGCAGGAGCATGAAGTAACTCAGCCATGTCAGTGACAGACTGAAGGACAGGACAGACAGGATGGACATCTCTCCCAGAGGTGTGACCTCATTTGTGGCAACCCTGAAGATGGAGGATTTACAGCAGCCTGAGTGGAATCAAATGGCAATTTGCTCCCGAAAGGTGATATTCCTCTAGGAAGACATTGAAAAGAGCATGATGGGGTTGGCAGGGACCTCTGGGCATCATCTGGGGATGCTGCAGACCACACAGCATCTTCCTAGCCTCCAAGGGACTCTCTCCACTAGTTCCTTGTCTCTCTTCAACTGGGGAGCCCAGAACTGGACCCAGGACTCCAGCTGTGGTCTCACTAGGGCAGAGTAGAGGGGGAGGAGAACCTCCCTGTGCCTGCTGGTCACACTCTTCTGAAGCACCCCAGGAGACCATTGGCCTTGATGGCCACAAAGGCACATTGCTGCCTCACAGTGAACTTGTCCACCAGCACTCCCAGGTCCTGCTAGACCTGGTCCTCCCAGAAAGCCCTGGTCAGTTTGCAGGTCCTGGTTAAAGAGAGAAAAGCAATCCTAGGGCTGGAATATTTCCTGAAATTGGAAAGGCTTTGGTCTTTCAGCTGATCTATTGCCAAGGGAGTACATGCATTTCCTGTAAATGCAGGCTCTAGGAGGCTCTCTCAGCAGAGGTGATTTGCATGTATATTTGCCCTCCAAAAAACTCCACTAAATGGAGGGAAATAATTCAGTGTATACCTTTGATACTCAAGCCATGCAACAAATCACATGCATTTAATTCAACAACACTATAAAGAAAAAATGAACTCCATCAGTAATCAAGAATGCACTTAGCCTCTCCCTGAGCAACGTGGAGAAACCTCAGTGTAAAATATGTGACAGTCTCCTAAAAATATAACTGAAGGGCAACAGGCAAGGTGCTGTAAAAACACAATTGGCACAAAGGAACCAAAAAGCTGACAGACCAGAAGAAAAAAAAACACTTTTGGAGTCAGGCTCAGTACCAACTGATGTATGCTCACAGCAAAATGAGATCTGCAACTGAAACAACTCCAGAAAGAAAAGACTGCTTGATTTCAAAGGCATATATACATAAATATATATATACACACACATACAGATGTCTCTGTGCATACACACACATATATATGTCTCTATATAGACAGCAAGTCTGTATGTTAGAAAAATTTCTGTGGGCTGCTGAAAAAATATCTTCTCTAAACCTCAAATCAAGAGAAAACACAGAATTCCTCCTCAGATATTATCCACTGGTATCAGGCAAGGCAGAGAAAGGAAAAATGAGACAATGCCATTATTTCTATTTGCTTCCATGTGAAAGAGGTCAATGAGATCTTTGCATTCTGTTTTTCACAAGTTTTTACCTTCAGGGCATCTTCTGCAATGCTCACACAGAATCCCAAGTGGTTGGGGTTGGAAGGGACCTCTGAGGATCATCCAGTCCAACCCCCTGCTCCAGCAGGGTCACCCACAGCAGCTTGCCCACCAAAAATACCCCAACCCCCAAACTCTGCAGAATAAGGGGAAGTGCCCAAGCTGTGAAAATTCTTCATCATGAGAAATACACTTAAAACTAAGTCAACCTGGAGAGAGAGAGAGAGATTGTAAGACAGAAAATAAGTGTAAGCATTACAGTAACACAGCCCAGGGCAACCTCTGTATAACTCAGGACATGAGTAGAGCCACAGGATCCTTTAGGTTAGAAGAGATCTCTAAGCTCATCAAGTCCAACTGTCAACCAGCACTGCCAGGTCACCACCAAACCACGTCCCTCAGCACCACAGCTACAAGTCTTCAATCCATAATCCTGCAGAGACTTGCAAAGACCCAACAAGAACAAAGAGAGCTGTGATTAGCTCTTTCCCTCAGCAGTTCAACATCTAGGAAAACTAAAACTGAGCAGCCTAGATAAAGAAGAGAAATGCACAGCAGAAATCAAGGGGAGGGAACCCAAACCCCAAATCCTCAGCAGCCTGCTGGTAATAATCAAAGAAAACAAGCAAACTGCTTTGGAAATTCAATTTGCTGTTTAGTTTCTCTGCACACACACTGGAGTTGCAGGAGGAAAGCAAATGTTTTGGGAGGTGTTGAGACAAGCAGTGTTTCTTGGAGCTGGGAGAACATCCCCAGGAGCCTGCTGCTGTTTGTCAGTGGGTTATGAAGGGCTGGGAGAGCCACAGTACTGTACCAGTCCCACTACACTGTGGCTGTCTGGAGAGGCAGTTAGGGATGAAGTCTCAGTCCACTTGAACAACTAAAACAAACCCAGTCTTTGCCTGTCCTCCTCACAGCATGAGCTCCTAGGGCAGACCCATCACAAGCCACCATGCATGCCAGCAAAACCTTCCCCTTTCTTATAGCTAACCAGGATCATTGCTTACAGAGTACAGAACAAGGACAAAATACCAAGCTGGGGCTCAGATCTCCACCTGACCTGAACCTGTGTGACTACCTGGACTTCCCCTGAGCCACATGGATCTGGGCTGGCTGGGGATCTGCCCTTCCAACCATCAGCCATCAACTGATGTCCTGCATGAGGTGGCATTTCATGGTGGGGGTCTCCAGGGGTGGTGACAAGAAAAGACCTCCTAAGCCAAGGCTTCCTCAGGGGCTGAAGGAACTCAGGATCAACCAGCTACGTGGGCAGGAGGGAGAAAGAGCTTGGATTCAGGTTTTGGAAACAAGGAGCAGGATCCAACACTGGTTCCAACTGGGTCCCACATCAGGGTCATCTGAGAAGACCCCAGCAATGGCATACTGGGGATACTGGAGACAAAAAAAGGTTGATTGTTCAGGGGCTCCAGAGGCAGTTTAACCCCTGAGCATATTGTGGTTTCAGCCCTACAGGACTCTGGCTATAGCCAGCTGGGCAGATTGCTAATACATTTGGATTTAAATGATGTTTTTGAGCCAATAACCACATCAGGTGTGCTCCAGTAAAAGCTGCAGATGTTTCTAAATGAAGTTTTAAATAAATAAAGATTTTTGTCCAAGAATTGAAGAAGAACTGAGAAGTCAGATCTTTGCATAAGGGGCAAAAGACCAAAAATATCTGATTAGATACAACCTGAATATCTTTTAATGTCAATGTTCAGTGACTGCAGAGGAACCAAAACACCTACAAATTGTTCTTGTTCTGAGCCAGCTCAGTTTACACTGACACTCTAAAAGGTTTAAATTAGAAAGGTCTATACACTGACAAAAGAAGTAGGTTTGGGGATTTTGGGGGGATTTTGTCTTCTTTTTAACCATAGTTGGTATTTTTCTCTCCACCTTGAGTTATTTCTCCTCTAAGAAGCCTTTTAATTCCTTAGCCTCTCAACTTCTCTGTCTACAAACTTCTTCTAAACACTGAAAAGCAACAATTTAAAATCCACTCATGAAAAGAAACATTGACTCTGAAAACAAAGAGCAAAGGTCAGGGAGGAGGGACCAGGAATCTGTGCAGACTGCCCAGGGGGCAGGTGAGGAGGTGTCACAGAACCACAGAACCAGCTGGGTTGGAAAGAGACCTCTGAGATCATCAAGTGCAACCCTTGGTCCAACACCACTCTCATTACTGTCTTGACAGGAGACTTCATTGTAACTGAATAACACACTCAAATTCTTGAGTCTGGAGCTGTGTTGACCTCCAAGGCTGAGGTGGGTTGAGGTTGAGGTGGTTTTTTACCAAGTAGTCATCCCTTTATGCAATATTGACTATTTCCTTGCCATTAAAAGGCAGATGTGGGCTGGTTTGCTGCCATGCCAACACCACATCTGGGAAGCACAGACCATGACCAAACAGAAACCCAGCAAAAGTCACCAGTTAACCCAGCACTGACCTCCCATGGTGGTGGTTAGTCCCGGTCTGTCCTCCTTGGGCATCATTTGGGGATGCAATTCCTGCAGAGCAGGGTTGCACACAGCTGGTCTCTCATCAGACTTGGTGCAGTTCCAGCACCTCCATCATCTCCAGCACCATGAGCATCCTGTCACAGTGCTGACAGCCAGCTGCTGCTGCCTGGAAGAAGGTCTGTGGCAGACAGATCCATGATCTCCCATGAACACACTCTAGAAGCATCACACATCTGGCAGGTGAGGACAACAGCATGGACCTCAGCCTCCAGAGAGAGAGAAACCAGCTTCAGTAGCCTTTGGCCTAGGGAACACAAGTCCATAAGCATTTCTTAATTAAAAGGAGACCTACTGGACCCTTATTACAAGCCATTCCTAGCCTAAACTCATTCTTTACTGCAAGTTGCAAACTCCTGAGCAGGGCAGAAGCTGGAGGAGCAGCCTCAACAGGCTGCTAGGCTCCAAGGCTCATCACCTCTGCAAGGGCTGGCCAAGAGTAGACCAGGGTTAAGTGTCCTCTCCCCTTCCTGAAGCACTATAAAGTAAGTGCACATGTTACTGCTAAAATAAGGGATGTTGACTTCATGGTTCTACTTCCAGGAGAGATGTGCTATGTAATATTGTTGCCACAGCTTTTGTGACCCAGAAAACTAAACATAAATCACAGCATCAGAAATCAGCAGATGAAAACAGGAGCTCAGTGGACAGGTACATGGCAAATCCACTACTGAGAGCAAGGTTAAAATAAATCCAGCCTTTTCCAGTGATGCAATACATTATACTGACAAGAGAGCTGAAAATGCCATAAATAAAATGGATTTTATCATCTTGTACCAGTCTCCAGTGGATAATATTGTTTATTTCAAGAACACCTCCTCCAGTATCAAATATAATTCAGCAATAAAATGGACTTTGCCTGCTCAGAACAAACAACAGGGCAGAGAGAGGCTGCCTTGTGCATCTACTAATGAATTGAGTCATTTGCTCTCAGTGTTTGAGGAGCTCCTAGCCCACTTCCCATCTTGGTCCCCAGAGGAATAAACAGGGAGAGCAGAGCAGCAGGCACTGCTTCTGGGATGCATGGAGCCTTTCATTTTCAAAGGTCCTAGAAGCCCAGAATGGTTGGGGTTGGAAGGGACCTCTGGAGGTCCAACCCCCTGCTCCAGCAGGGTCACCCACAGCAGCTTACCCAGGATCACCTCCAGCTGCCTTGGGAATCTCTGCCCACAAGGAGACTCCACAACCTCTCTGGGCAGCCTGGGCCAGGGCTCCAACACCCTCACAACAAACAACTTTCTCCTCCTCCTGCTCAGCTGGAACCTCCTGGCTTCCAGTTGGTGCCCAGTGCCCCTTGGGCTGTCCCTGGGCACCACTGAGCAGAGTCTGGCCCCAGCCTCTTGCCCCCAGCCTTCAGCTCTTGCTCAGCATTGAGCAGCTCCCCTCTGGGGCTGCTCTTCTCCAAGCTCAGCAGCCCCAGGGCTCTCAGCCTTTCCTCCTGTCACAGATGCTGCAGTGCCCTCAGCATCTTCCTAGCCTTCAAGGGACTCTCTCCAGTAGTTCCTTGGCTCTCTTGGTCTGGGGAGCCCAGAAACAGACCCAGGACTCCAGCTGTGGCCTGACTAGGCAGAGTAGGGGGGGGGAGGGGGGATCCTCCCTTGACCTTCTGAAGCACCCCAGGAGACCATTGGCCTTCTAGGCCATGAAGGCACATTGCTGGCTCATGGTGAACTTGTCCACCAGCACTCCAAGCTCCTCCCTGGAGCTGCTTCCCAGCAGGTTAGTTCCTTACCTGTCCTGATCCATGAGGCTTTTCCTCCCCAGCTTGCCCTTGTTGAACTCCATGAGTTTCCTCTCCCCAAACTCTCAGCCAGTCCAGGTTAAGATGAATAAAGAAAGAAAAAAATCATTTTGCTCATCTTTACAGCAGCAATTGCTCATTCTCTGACCCCCTAAACCTGACCATTCCTTGCTGCTCCTTTCAGAGGGGCTGAGACTCAGCTACCTTCCCATTGATTACATCAAACCTCAACTCCTGCTAAATTGGGGACTTAAATGGACATTTTGCTTTTAATTACTTTGAAAATATCTGACAATAAGGGATGCATCCTTCTGCTGTGTGATGCATTTATTTACTGCCCTGTGCTTGTGGAGCTGGTGGAATGTTTCTAATTAGGCTGTGTAACCATGCAAACCTTCAGCTGGTGCTTGCTGGGTTTCAAGCAGTTTCTTTCTGCATTGTGAGGGAAGGAGAATCCTACAATGCACCATGGAAATCATGCAGCAGTCTTCAAGCTGTGCTTCCAGTGCAGAGATAAGAAACCAAACACTTAAAAATGATAATTGTGATATTTGGAATGCTGCTTAGGTGCAAAGTGACCTTTCCTCTTGCAATGCAAATGGAAGCAGAGACAGCCAATCCTTTCTGAAGCCATCACTGGAGATCTCCTGCCCCAGTCCCACACCTGCACTAGATCTCCCCAGTGGCATGTCCAGCTGGGAAGTTCTGCTCCAAAGCACAAGCTGCTAGAGCAGACACTTGAATTGTTCATGAATTTACATGAGTGGAAAGTTCAGGTGCCCAATAGCCTTCATGTCCTCTGGAACTGCTACAACAGCTAGTAGTAGGGCAAGGTCTTGGGGTCATGAGCAGGTCCAAAGTTACCTAAAGTGGAGTCTTTCCAAGCCATCTTCATGCTGAGCCCAGATGAGAGCAGTGGTGGTTGGTGGTGGCAAATGTGCCAGCCCAAGCCCTGCATCACAGTCCAAAGGTGAGGGCATCTCTACTCCCCATGATGAGGTGACAGAATCACAGAATGGTTAGGGTTGGAAGGGACCAACAGAGGTCACTTAGTCCAACCTCCCTGCTCCAGCAGGGTCCCCTAGAGCACATTACTCAGGACTGTGTCCAGAAGCTTTGAGTATCTCCAGGGAAGGAAAGTCCACAACCTCTCTGGGCAGCCTGATCCAGGGGTCTGCCACCCTCACAACAAAGGAGCTCTTCCTCATGTTCAGGTGGAACCTCCTGGGTTCCAGTTAGTGCCTGTTGCATCACATCCTATTGTATGACACCATCAAGAAGTGCCTGGCTCCATCCTCTTGCCACCCTCTCTTCAGTGAGAAGAGAGAGATGGGGAGGTCCCACCAGGTAAAGCAGATCTCAGGGTTGCTGTGAATCTTTACCTATATCTGAGCCCTGAAAGACAAAGTGATTCCAAACCCTAAGGTGTGGCTAGTGTCATACTCAGCAGTGGCATTAACACTTGGAGACAGCCCTCAGAGACCAACCTAGTGTTAGCTTCTGGGGAGCTCCTTCCTATTTTACACTGAAGCAATTGGCTTTCAATTAGGCAATTTATAACCTGGAATTAAAGGAGGATATTCACTGTTTCATGAAAACATGATTTGTTTTAAACATTGTTCTTGGTGCTTTCAGAACTGAGGAATTAACATTTGGTATCAGGTTGGACCATCTGTTAACACATCTGACTTCAGAATCCTCCCTCAGGCCACCCCTAAACAAGAGTCCCCATCCCATATGGGACTCTGTTATCTCCACCCCACACAGATGTCCACTTCCATCTTCCCAGGTCTCCTTACAGGGTTTCTGGTAAGCTGAGAACTGCATCAGTTTACCTTCAGTGATAACAAAACTTCAACACAGGTCATACAACATGGAAGTGTTGAGGCTTTGCCACCTTGCCATGCCTCTGTCACAGCTGGACCTGAAAGGAGTTATGCAAATACTTGAGTTCTCTCCTCAGGACCTCAAAGTCATAATGCACTTCCAGCTTCACTGGGAATCTGCTTTCCTCCCAGGGGCTGCAGCCACCATGCTGCCAACCTTGGCCCTTACTGGCTGCAGTGGAAGCCACAGCACTTCTGAAGGAAAAGGGCAGGAAAGGCTGAGCTCAGCCAACCCAGCAGCAGCTGCACACCCCAGAGCCCCAGTGGGGACACGTGGACATTGTCTGCATGGATTGATGTGGCTGGCAGGGCTCAAGAGCACCTCCCCATCACCCAGTGCTCCTGAAGTATATTCTTTCAGTAAATATTTGTCTCCTGATGTCTGTGGTGGGCTGGCATTTCACCCTGTGCTCTGCAGTTCCACAAGTGCCATCCTCCTCCTGAAGTTCTGCCTCCTTGGCCCTGAGCAGATGTACATGAAGCTTCAGCAGACTGTGAAATGACCTGTCATTCAGCAGAGCCAAGCTTTGAATGGGCTCTGCCTCTTCATACACACTGCCATCAGCTGCTAAAAAAAACCCAACAAACCCAAATCCTCATCTGAATCTTCCTGAAAATTTAATTGTAGAAAAGATCTCTAAGCTTATGGTGAGGATTGGGGCAATCAAAGCCAAAGAGGTGTCCACAGGTGCAGAAGACAAATCCTTTCCACTGATCCTAACAGCAAATGCTAATTTCTTCTTCAGAAAATGAGAAGGTTAAACCCTACTAAGAGGATCCAGATGACTTAGCCTGCTGCAGCTTTTATTATTTAATTCTCTTTTTTTCCTGAATGAATAAAAGCAGGATGTTTAAACACTGCACACCAGTCCCATCCTGATGAGTTGGATGTCTTGAGGGATTCTGGAGGATTCAGATAACCAGCAATTGGGATTACATTTAATTTCTGTGTGAATTTTGGATTCAGGGGAAACATGAAATTCAGATGATCCAAAAGCTGGATAACAAGGATTCATGCATTCAAGGCTTGCTTACATTAAGGAGTTGCCCAAGAGCAAATCTTGCATTTTGTGTGTAATACATCAACAAATGAAAGAAAAAAACCCAACAAAATTAGAAGCTAATAATGTTGGAAAGTAAGCAAAAGAGCTCCCAGAAGGAAGGGCATTTGACAGGTAATGCAGAGCTAAGAGAAGAACATTAACCTGCTGGGTGAAGGAGCTTCCCAAGTCCTCTCTACCTGGATTCAGGCTGGAGACCCTCCAGGCATCAGCAGGGATTCTCCACCACAGGTAAACCAGCTCGCCTGGAAAGGAAAGGCAGTGAGGAGACTCCATGGGGAAGATGCTGGAGCTGTGCTTTGTCCCTTGCACCTTCACATGTGCAGTGAGACTTTCAGAAGCAGCTAAGTGGCCTTCAAGGCTGAGCCATGCTCAGTGCCCTGGAGAATAGAGAGGAATGGGCACTGCAGGGTGTCATGGGAGAAGGCCCCAAAATCCATCACGAGGAACTTCAGAGGGGTGACAGAGGAAATGGATGGTTTTTGATGTCCTATTAATAATAGCATTAGATTGGATAAGTCACAGAAGGACTTGGAAATTAAATCAACTGAATTATGGCATCCTGAGACAAATTCTAACTCAGCAGGTGGAGATCACAGAATACCAGAACATTTGGGGTTGGAAGGGACCTTTAAAGTCCATCTAGTCCAATCCCCCCTGAGAGGACATCTGCAACTAGAGCAGGTTGCTCAGAGCCCCAACCAACCTGACCTGGGATGGGACATCTCCCCCCTCTCTGGGTACCCAGTTCTCAGTGCTCACCCCAGAGATCTTACACATCACCAGCAGAAGATGATTTTTAAATAGGACACAATTGATTTCCCATGAAGAAGCTAGATGAGGTGTTTAAAAAGCTGGAGTAATTGCAGAGGCTGGAGGCTGAGCTCAGCTAGCTGCAAAATGACCCTGCAGTGAGAAGTGAAGTCCTGAGGTCCTGTTTACTCTGCTGACAGCTGAGCTGCCCATGGGCCAGCCAGATGAGAAGGCAGAGGTGCCACAAAGGCCAGGGAACCTCCCGAGTAGGCAATGAGGGAAACACAAAGGGAAATAGAGATATACAGTCAGTATTAATGGGACATCCAAACTTCCAGGAACATCACCACCAGGTGATCAAAACAAACCAACCAGGGAAAATCCCCAGGCAATGAAGCAGCAGCAATAAATGGGAGACAGCAGCAGGACTTCTTGATTCCAGCTTCAGCTCCTTGGAACATCACAGGCTGCAAGATCTATTCCAAGCCACAGCAGAAACCGTGTTCTTCTGAGAGGCAGGGAAGCACAGCAGTACCTCCCTGCTGCTCTCCAGCATCACATCTCCTCGATGGTCAGCTCCCTCCTCCATCAGAGCACTGATGGATCAGTTTACTGCAACAGCTTTACTGCTTCATTGCCTTTGTTTTTATCATGCTTCATCATATATTTGCTCTGGTTCCCACTTGTTCCAGGGAAGTGGTGATGGTAGAAGCACACAAGAAGAAGGGAACATGAAAATGATTATCTGAGCTTTACCAGGAGGTTACTACTGGAAGGCAACAAGTTTATAGGAGAAATATAGTGAGGAGGTTTTTATTTCTTCCTCTGCTAACAAACAAATAAAACCCCAAAGACTGATCCCTTTCTTGCATGCAGCCAAGGGTTGGGGTGGGAAATGAACTTGAAGTTATAACAACAGGTTGAATTTGGTCAGGGGAAGGACAACACAAGGTCTCTGCACACCACAGCCTCAGCTCCATCCCCCAGGAGCAAGGGGGGGGGATTGGGATGAAGCCCTGTGAGCCCTGTACCACCACTATTTCCTGAGCCCCAAATATCTTCTCTCCTTGCTGAGGGACTTGCAATACAAAATTACCTTCTGGGTTGGATTGTCTGGAGCATGACAGACTGGGAGTCCAGTTGGAGACATTTTATCAAACCAATATATTATCTCTACCCCTTATAAATCCAAGCTGCTGCTGTTCTGCCATCAACAGCATCTCACTGATGATCCAAAGCCAATGCAGGCACAAAGACCTCAGTTTAGAGAGACTGAATTGCAGCAGGATTAGTCCTAAGGAGGAGAGGGACTTCCCTCTTTGCCTCTCTACCCCACTCAGAGCAGATACACAGCAGTGCCTCATGGAGCAGGAGGAGCACAAGAGGTTTGCCATCCAGTACAAGAAGATGAACATCATCCAGGGATTAAAAAAAACAGAGTTTTGGGGTTCTTACCTAAAGACTCTTGAAAAATGATAGCACTTCCATATCAGCCTGTGTCCTGGCAGCAGAGCCCCAGAGGGAGGTTCCACAGTAGCTGCTGTTGCATTTTGATACAGTTCCATTTTAACAGATCAAGCTTCTTTTACATCCCAGAATCCAGCATGGTGAGGGTTGGAAGGGACCTCTGGAGATCATCCAGTCCAACCCTCCTGCTCCAGCAGGATCACCTCCAGCTGGGCTTGGAATCTCTCCCCAGAAGGAGACTCCACAGCCTCTCTTGGCAGCCTGGGCCAGGGTTTCTTGGATTGATGTGTCCAAAACTGAACTCAGGATTGGAGCTGTGGCCTCCCCAGTGCCCAGTCCAGGACAATCCCTGCCCTAGTCCTGCTGCCACACTAGTGCTGATCCAAGCCAGGATGTTGTTGGCCTTCTTGGCAACCTGGGCACTCTTCTGGCTCATCTTCAGCCACTGTTGACCAACACCCCCAGGTTCTTCTCCATCAGGCAGTTTTCCAGTCACTCTGCCCCAAGCCTGGAGCACTATTCATGGGGCTGTTGTGACATTATCATCTGCTGGATTACTGCACAACAGAAAAGAAAGCAGCCCCCACAAGATTACTTGGAAGAAAATCTCCCTTGATATGCAATATGGGAAGCAGTTTGTCCTGTCAAAAGCACTCAGTGTCTCCTGCCTGCAGACTGCTTGCCTGGCTCTTCAAGACCCATCCCTCAGGCTGCCCCCAGGCTGGAGGGGTTTCCAGCTGGACCCCAGCCTCACCCTGCTGCTGAAGCAGAAGGATAATTTCAGCTCAGATTGTATTGTATAAAACAGTCAGGATAACAAACTGCTGCTGGGAAGGCAACACATAAATGTATTTTAACGTTATTTAGACAGCAGAAAAGGGCCATGCAGAAGCACATTCAGAGAGAGCACTAATACAGAAATTGCTCATGAGTCAGCTTAGTTTATGAGTTTTTCCAATGTTGGATGCATCAAGCACTGTATCATACTGTGGCATGCACAAGCAGTACATCTTCTGCAGCTCTAAGAGCCAGTGGAATATGTAATGTAGAACCTCAGCAGACAGCCAGGCTTGAGCGACCTAAGGAAGAGCAACCACTCTATTAGTCAAGGAGCACATGGCCTTGGTTTCCTGGGCTGTACAACACCAAAAAAGGGACCAGAGCCAAGCAACTCTTGCATTCATCACAAGTTTCCAGAGTCTCAGACAAAGAAAGGCTCCCCAGGAGAAGGTAATTCAGGTCACTCAGATGAATGTATATTAAAAGCAGAGGGATAGGTTGCAGCAGCCTGGATGCAAAAGCCAAAGCACAAATGAAATGCTTGAGGAAATATTTACAGGTCATGTTTTCAGAGGGCAGCAAAGCATTGTTCCAAAATGATGTTTCCAGCCCTTTTTGATAAACTGTGTACACAAAGAGTAAATTTGAAGTTAGATCCATGAAGGCTGTCAAAAGCTGCAGCCTTTATTTACAGGGAAGAGGAACAATAGTTTGACTTCTCTGAAGCAAACTCGCAGGAAGGGAAGGGGTTTTTGCCACTTAAATGTACAAAGCAATGCCACATTAGTCACAGGTCTATTTCCACACCACAACAGGAGCATTACTTCCCCATGACCTCTAAAAGGTCTCTATTTATTCAGTGGGGGTTGGAGTGAGTGGAGAGTTAAAGCCACTGCCAGCCTTAGCTGCTCATTTCTAAAAGCATCATTCCAAAAGGCTGTTTCTGCTGGGGTTTTTGGCTGGTTGGGTTTTTTCTTCCCCTTCCCCTCTTGAAAAGTTGCATGAACCACATTCAGGTATCCTGCAGTTAAGGATTGGCCTAATGGCACAGAATCCAGCATGGTGGGGGTTGGAAGGGACCTCTGGGGATCATCCAGTCCAACCCCCTGCTCCAGCAGGGTCACCCACAGCAGCTTGCCCAGGGTCACCTCCAGCTGGGCTTGGAATCTCTCCCCACAAGGAGACTCCACAGCCTCTCTGGGCAGCCTGGGCCAGGGCTCCAACACCCTCACAACAAACAACTTTCTCCTCCTGCTCAGCTGGAACCTCCTGGGTGCCAGTTGGTGCCCCGTGCCCCTTGGCCTGTCCCTGGGCATCGCTGAGCAGAGTCTGGCCCCAGCCTCTTGCCCCCAGCCTTCAGCTCTTGCTCAGCATTGAGCAGCTCCCCTCTGGGGCTGCTCTTCTCCAGGCTAAGCAGCCCCAGGGCTCTCAGCCTTTCCTCCTGCCAGACATGCTCCAGCCCCCTCAGTATCCCTAGAGCCCTGGCTGAAGAAGGGGTGGCACAAAGCATTCCACAGAAGAGATTTTCTTTCATGAAAATAACTAAGGGAGATAAAATACAGAAAAAGAAAGCAAAGCATGATGCATCCACTGTAGCAATGTCATTATAATATGAATAACTTGGAAACTAAAACTTTAAAGACCACAAATGGTCACTCCTGGTGAACAGGACAAACCCACACTCCAGAGAGCACCTGCCTGGCAAAGCTCTCTGAAATTAATAGAGGCACTGTTACTGCCTTAGGGTTTAAATCTTCCTTAATCAGGCTAAAGCTTCACTGTGGGTCTGGCTCAGAAATCACACACTAGGAAAAGAAATAAAAAGCAGAGATCAGCTGCCTGGAGAGCCACACATCACCCAGCACCTCCTGGCCAGGGTCCAAGCACTTTCCATCTGATACTCCCCAAAAAGCAACCTCATGAAGCAGCCCTGACCCAGAGCAGCTCCATTCCCCCTCCCAGGGAGACAGCCACAGAGGTAAAACGCAACAGCTCCATCAGCAGCTGTCCTAGACCCCAAACCTCTCCCACCAGCCAAAGGCAAACCAGCTAACACACCTCCTAGCTCAACTCACCCTCACAGCTGGAGGGACCTGGCTTTGGAGGCCTCCTGCAGCTGTTATGGGTGGGTTTCTAGTTCTGCACTTTTCAGGGACGTTGCTGCATTTGATACAATAGTAAAGCTGCATTGTTTCATATCCTTCCTGAGGGGTTAATTGGGAAGGACTTTATCTTCTTCATTAGACTTGATTCGTTTAGACAAGAGCTGAGACCCCGCAGTTGCACTGGCTGTCTGTATCCAATAGGCTTCAGGTGGGAGCGCAGCAGGTCTGCAACAGTATTTATTTTCACACCCAGTCCATCACTGCCACAATTCTTCCCAGCCCTTTCCCTCCACCTCCTGTTTAGGACTGCAATCATGTGATAACTCTATGGTCTATTGTTGTTGCATTTCAGTGGGAGATCTCAGACCTATTTCTTGCTAGCAGCACCCATCCATGCACAAGCTTAGCTTACTTACTTTTCTCTTCCAGAAGAATAAATCCTCTCTTCCCTGAAAAGCATGAACCTCTCTCTTTTCTCCTCTTTTCCCACTTAATTACCTCAAGCCATCCAGGGAATGAAGTGCAACTGGTGGTGGCCATGCTGCAAAACCACTCCCCTAGAGAGGTGCAAGCAGCAGCACCAGACGGTTGGATCAGCATCTGATGAACTGTGCTAACACAAACCACAGCTTTACCTCTATGTCCCAGGGCATCCCAAATCCAGGCTCAGCAGGGCTTCAGTTTCAGAGCCTCCACTCCTGGCTGGGTGGGTTGACTCCAGCTTCAAGCACTGCTGAGCTGGAGGTATTCATCTGTAGGCAGGAGTTCAGCAGCAGCAAGGAGGCCACCAATGAAGGCTTCAGTGAGAGCCTGTTTCCAGCCTTGCTTCCTGCCCCAGGTCTAATATGTGTTTAGTTTGGAGCTAGAATCCATTTAACCACAACTACTTGAAGGCTATTGGCCAAAAGTTGAACCTGATTTTCAGTTCAGACTGGACCTGAGGAAACAGATGCTGAAGGTCTCATCTGGGGATTTTTCTGGCCACAAATCCTGAAAAGTTAATTTAGACCACAAACAAACAAACCCCACCCTTTAGAACTATATTCTTTATCACAGAGAAGTTATAAATTTGGTTTGACTCTGGAAATGTTTTAATTTTTTACCTTTCAAAGGTTGGCTGAGAAAACAACTTTGTGATTCAGGAGCCTTAGCTCTTCCCAGGGGAGGCTGATCATTTGTCTCCAGTCATGGTCCCATCCCACTGCTCCAGCCCCTGCCTGGGTAATAAGTTTATTGCAGCCTGTGGAGTGCTGTGATTTATAGATGTTATGGCCTGGGACTAGTAGATGTGAATGAATGGGAACCAGAGCCGCACACTGATGTGTTCTTCTAACCAGCACTGTCTACATCCATCCCTCACCACTCAGATGCTGGGGAGGGTTCTGCTGCTCCAGTGCCATTATTTGGTACAGAGCATTTCCCTGAGCTCTTCTGCCCCTCAGAATTTACTATAATGTGAATTTTTATTTCACCCCTGGAAACTCAGATCTCTAACAACCCCTTCTTGGGTGCTGGGGGTGAAGACGCAAGATCCCTGAAGGGATATTGGCAGATGTGACATCTTTGGATGAACAAGGAGCACAAACTGATTTCTCCTCAGAAAATCTCTTGGGTAAGAAGTTAATGGAGTTAGACAAGGCTGGGAGAGTCACTGACATCAACAGCAGCAAGAAGAGATTGAGTCATCTAATGTCTCTAAGAAAGGAAAGGTAGAGGTTCAAGCTGAGCAGGAGATGCTTTGGGATGTGAAAGCCTCTGTAAAGCCTTTAAGGGAGAAAGCAAATATTTCTGGGAGTATTCTGAAGACTGGTTGCTTATGGCACTTGGGTACTGAAAGGCACGTCCCCACCACACCTGAACCCTACTTTCTCTACTTTAGAAGTCCTACTCAGACCTAGGGTTCATGGGTGGTCTGTTCTCTTCAGGACAGACCATGTAGGATCATTGACAACAGTTTTGGGAGCAGCACTTGCAAGTCAATGGCTTTCCCATTGCAGCAGTCCCACAGCTGCCTACAAATAAACCCCACAGCAACACCAGCAAAGTGCCATGAGATGCCAGTAACCAGGCTGGGAAGGGTTAGCAGGAGAGAATGCTAGTACTACAGCTCTGCTTTGACTCAGAGTGGTTTGGGTTGGGGTGGGCCACCTCCCCTGCAGTCAGCTGGGATATCTCTGACTACATCAAGCTGCTCAGAGCCCCAGGGTCCAACCCGACCTGGGATGGTTCCAGGGATGGGACATCTCCCACCTCTCTGGGCAGCCTGGGCCAGGCTCTCACCACCCTCCGAGTAAAAACCTCATTTGATTTGATTTGATTCCTGGCTACAAAAGTACTGAACAACTGGCAGAGAAGGAAACTTTCTAACCCAGTGTAACTCCATCAGGTGGCTGTATACAAAGTAACTCAGGCTCCTTGTCTTTTGACATCTGATTTCATAGTATCTTCTGCTCTACACACCCAGTCCCTCAATACCAGCCAAAGTGAAACATGCCTGATGCAGAGCAGGAGTCTATATCCCATCCTAGACAAGTGTTCAGAGTACTTCCATCTTTTTACCTGATGATTTATACATTTTACTGCCATCCCCACTATTATTATCCAATATGCTCAAGCTTAAAAAGCTACCAAGAGGTCTCTGTGCTCTCCAGTGCAAGGACAGCAAGTAATGAACTTGAAATTATCAACAGGCTCAATGTTTAAACTCCAGGGGGTTATACAAGCTGCAAAACATTTGGCTCCACTTCAGTGAAGGCTTATTTTATAGCCTTTAGTAGTAAAACTCACAAGCAAGAAATAAGCTCAATTCCCAGTCCAGCTAAATATCCTGGAAAGCTGAGCAGCAGCTCGAGCCTGCAGCCCAGAGGACAACCTGATAAAGCTTCTTGGAGGAGCATGCTGCTGTGCCTCCAGCTCAGGGCTAGGCAGGGCATGGAGGTCTGAGGGCACAAAGCTCATGGTAGAAGCTGAAGGTACAAAGAATAAAGTCATTCTTTCCACAGGGAACAGCATTTTTTCTTTTCCTCCTGTCTTTCCCTATCAGAGTAAGACTATTTCAGCAGAAGGTCCCAGGAGACCACTTTTCATCTGGAAAGGGCAGACTAACCACTTGGGACCGGATTTCTGAAGTGTACTTAGGTGGCCAGAAGTCTTCAGATCTCGAGACCCACCAGCACCTGGCACCATAGCACTGCAGAGAGACACATAGGAGGCTGCAGCCAGGCAAGCACTGAGAAGGGAGCTAACAAACATGGCTTTGAGCTTGCACAGCAGCTATCTACTCACACCTCCCTCTTCAGTGGGTCAGGCCTGGAGTCTCCCTGCCATTTCCTTCTGAAAACCTGCTGCTTTCCAGGAGTGGGCATCATAAGAGTGGAGTAGTGAGTAGGCAACTTGTATATATTTACTGTATTATTTAATTACTCCTTTATCTCTGTGACTACTCCACTTTTTCCCACCACCTTAAGGTAGTTTAATGATCTTATCACAGGATAAAAAAAAACTGAGTCTCCTCAAACACCAGCTGATGTCAAAACAAGGTGCTTCCAAAGCCAGGTTTGCTGCCTGCTGAAAGCAGCAGCAGATGTCCCTTCTGATGGTTGTTTGCTGCACATCTGAACCAGCTCCTGAGAGGTCTGAACTCACAGATGCATGTGTTTGATGCTTCCACTTCATTGGGAAAAACACTTCTACTGGCCAACTGCAGTGAGAAATGATTCTGCAAAGCAGATGGAGATTATCCTGCTGATCACTGGCTCTTACTCATAGTTCAGAATATTTTCTCTGCTGCTCCTCTAAAGTATATTCATGCAAAACAACCACATTAAAAACCCTCCTACATTAAAGTGTAGGAAAAGTTTGTTGTTAACCCTTAAGAGCTCACAAGGAACTTGTGGACAAAAATGATTTTAACTTTTACTGCTCTGGTTTCAGTATGGAGTTGGAATGAGATGAAGAGGTGCATACTTACTCCCAGATAAAGACTTGGAGCCTAGAAGGCAGAGCACATGCAGAGCATTGGGCAGAGGGGAGATTGCCCATGCTTCTTGTTAGCTGCAGTGACAGAAGGAAGGAGGAGAGATTTTGAAGGTAGGAAACTGTGTGCTCAGTGCAGGCAAGAGATGTAACATTAAATATGGGTCTGCTCTTCACAGAATGGCTGGGGTTGAGAGGAACCTCTGGGGATCATCCAGCCCAACCCCTCTGCTAAAGCAGAGTCACCCACAGCAGCTTGCCTAGGGTCACCTCCAGCTGGGCTTGGAATCTCTCCCCACAAGGAGACTCCACAGCCTCTCTGGGCAGCCTGGGCCAGGGTCCAATACCCTCACAACAAACAACTTCCTCCTCCTGCTCAGCTGGAACCTCATGATCTCAAGATCATCCACTTTAATACCCAAAGTCTCCATGAGGACTGGAACCACCTGAGCATATAGAGGAAAAAAGGCTGAAACTTTGCTCTGAAAAGCTGAAACAAAAAAGAACAATCCCTAGGGAACAGAAGTGGAGGAAGCATCAGGATTAACAAGACTAACACTGTAGGCAGCCTGCACAGTGCAGATCTAATGAAGCCACTCTTCATTTTTCTGAAAAAAACCATTTTTATGCAAAATGCTGGTGCCCCAGGAACAAGCTGCTGACTAGTAGGAAACAATGAAGGACTAGTGGTAGAGAATAGGTGTTGTTGCTAATTGGACTTTTACCACAGAATCTGAGGCACAAAACCCATAGCCATTGCCTGAACAAATCTGATGTGCACAGATAGCAGCAGGGGATTCTCAGCACTGAGGGAGAGTGGCTGGAGAAGGCAACTCCTGCACACAGCTATGTTGTGGGGTGTGTTGGAGGAGTAGCTGGAACATGTTTCCTGCTGATTCACTGGATGAAAGCTGGATAAGATGAGCAAAGGTGGCACTGGGATGAATGCTTGGAGTGGGGGAGAAAGGAGCAGGGAGAGCAAAGGAGAGTCACAGAGGTAAGTTCAGAAGGAAAGGCTAGAAAGGAACAAGGTTGGGCGGGAAGCTGGAAACCAGGAGGTTCCACCTGAACAGGAGGAGAAAGGTTGTTTGTTGTGAGGGTGTTGGAGCCCTGGCCCAGGCTGCCCAGAGAGGCTGTGGAGTCTCCTTGTGGGGAGAGATTCCAAGCCCAGCTGGAGGTGACCCTGGGCAAGCTGCTGTGGGTGACCCTGCTGGAGCAGGGCGTTGGGCTGGATGATCCCCAGAGGTCCCTTCCAATCCCCACCATGTTGGGACTGCATGAAAGCAATTACATCTTAGAGTGGTAGAGTAGAGATTGAGTCAGACCAGAGGAAGAGAAGGGGCTGTGTAACAGACAGAAGGGAGAGGTTTGAAACAAGCACTAACCAAGCATCTAACAGCTCCTTCTAAAGATTTGCTTAGCAAGAAGTGGGTATGGAAAATTACCCCTCAGCCTGTGACTGTGCAATGTGTTAGGCAGGGGGAAGGTAAAGGGAGGCAGGAGAAACAAGAAGAGGAACGTCTCTATCTATGCTGCCTCTTCTCCAGTCCATGCTGCACAAATTCACCTCTTCTCTTGTTTCACTCTGTGCTCTGCAACCTACTTGAAATTCTGCTTCAAAATCTGCTTCTATTGGCCCTGCAGTCTTTGGAAACTTGAATACAAATAAGACCATCTGCCTGGAGAAGACAAATTCCACTTTATACTGACAATAAGCTTGGTATCTTGCCCTGCAAAACTGTGGTTGCCCAAGTAATTGAATTTTGCTGATGGCCCAGGCTAAAAGAGAGCCAAAAGCCTCTGCCAATCTCTTAGGAAGGGGAGAAGCTAGATGAGCTTCTTGGAGGGCAAGGCATCTCACGGGCACAAACTGCAGCTAGACAAGGCTGAGCAGCCCAACATGGACACCCACCCAGTTGAGCATCAGACAGATGATGAGACCATGGCATGGCAAGGAGCCCTGCCTAGGTGGCTTCCCAGGGGGCTGGGGATGTTCATGCCTAGGAGAAGGATGGCTGCTAGAGCAAGGGGTGCAGGCTCTCCTGCTCTACATTTGGTTCACCTGAACAATAAACTGGCCCAGGAGCAACTGTCCAAATGAAGTCAGTCTGAAGGACAACTGAAGTCTTGCAAAGTTTTGTTGAGCAGTAGATCCCTAATTTATTTCAGCTCTGCTAAGGAAATCCCAGCTCTTGCTTGGCAGCCAACAGGACAGAGCCTCCCAGAAAGCCTGAGGAGCACAGCCTGGCAGTCTTAGCCTTCAGATCTCTTTGGGCCCTTCAGAAGATGACTTTTCACACCAGCTTCTCGTCTGTTTCCCTAGAAACAGGAATTAGCACCCACTAGAGGAGCTGGAACTGCTGTTAATTTTAGCTGCTGCTGTTTGTTCAACTTCATTTCCATTTGCAAGGAAACAGACATCAATTGGTAGAATTTCACACTGCCATTTAGCAGGGCACAGGCAAGCTCTGGATTCATGCAGTTCCTTTCATTGGCCTCTGGCTGTATGTCAAGCCCTTGCCATCACAATGTCCAGATTTGCTTCTAGCTGAACCCAAGCTCATGCAAGCCTCAGACAGTCCTGGCTGGATTTTCAAGACAGCAGCAAAATCCAGGAGGAGAAGATAGGCTGGGATTTCATCAGCATGAGGTGGTGCAGGGCTTTTCACTGGATCATTCTGGTTCAAAAAGCCCTCTGTGATCGAGCCCCACCATCCACCCAACACTGCCAGGCTCACCTCTAAACTGTGGCTCCAGGCACCACAGCTACACCTTTTTTTGAACACTTCCATGGATGGGGATTCCACCACATCCCTGGGCATCCTAAGATACCTGAAGGATCTCTCAGAGCTTTGTATGCAACACCTCAAAGTCAGTCCCCCTGAAATTCTATCCCCAGCAGCTCCAGAGCTGCTGTCCTGGTGCAGAAGCAGCCTGCTGAGGGAACTGAGCTCAACACAGCATGCCAAACAGCAGCTTCTGGCTACAGCCAGCCATCATTCAGATGATGGTTTGCTACTAATTACAAGCCATCCAGCTCAACACATCCCAGTTAATGGTGCTTTAAACATCATGTCCTTGCTTATTTTGCCTTTGTGTTTCATGTAAGATTTCAGCCTATTATTATGTTATTCAGCTTGAACCTTTAATGCATCCTCCCAGCTCTCTGCTCCGTTGTGCAGCATCTCCTCATTGTCCTCAGCACAGACTTGTGCAGTGATAAATGCATGACCTGCTTTGATTTCTGCAGGCTCACCCCTCTTCTGCTCCACTGCTTCTACCTATGCTAGCTCATGCTTCTGCTGTATGCTCTGAAAGAGAAATGGGATCTCAGGTCAGAGGAACACAACCTGACCAGAGACCTCTTTCCCTTCCAGAGCTCTTCAATCAGTGGCATGTAACTTCTGCTTTGACCCAGCTGATGAAGAGCACTTCATTCTCAAAGACAGTGTCTTCTAACCAGCTACACCTGCCTGCCATCTCACCTCAGGGGAGGTGGGTTTCTTTCTGCAGGGTATTATGTTGGTGTTTGCTCTGTAGAGTTAGTCAGCAAGTAACACTGAGTGGTTTAGAGTGCTCCTACCAGAGACCAAGGACAACTCCACAACTAGGACAATGCAAGAAGCCTCCAATAACTGTGTGGGTTCCGTTGTACAGTAAATAGCCCAACAGAAACACCCAGGAGCTGCAGACTCCACTCAACCCCAACCCCACAATCACATTGCATTCCTCATCACAGTAGCTTGCAGAAGTTTGGGGCCTTCAGAAGTCAGGTCCTGGGTTGAAGCTTCTGGACTAGCAGCAGGTCTGTCCTCAAACTGTTGAGTCTTGTCTGAAGGGGGTTGACTTCCCTTTAAAGAGGAATGGATTGTTGAGCCTGAGCTTTAAAAGTCACCTAGTCCAACCCCCTGCAGCCAGCAGGGTCATCTGCAACTAGAGCAGGTTGCTCAGAGCCCCAACCAACCTGACCTGGGATGGTTCCAGGGATGGGACATCTCCCACCTCTCTGGGCAACCTGGGCCAGGCTCTCACCACCCTCAGGGGAAAACACTGCTTCCTTCTAACCAGTCTAAATCTCCTCTTTTAGGTACAGTACACTGACTTCAAAGCCATGGAGATGTGGTGCTGGGGGACATGGTTTAGGGGTGGCCTGGCAGTGCTGGTTAACAGTTGGACTTGATCTGAAAGGTCTCTTCCACCCAAAACAATTCTATAACCCCCAAGAAAAGAGGACACAGCTCCTTGAGGTAAAAGCCATCAGAGGTGTTTGCAGGGCATCAGTGTGAGCTTGGACAAGTCTGCAAGACCTCCAGCAGCTCATCATTTAATGGGGAAACCCTAGAAACATCCATTTCTAATAGCAGATAAGTCAAGATGGAAAGAGCAGCAGGATGGAAGTTCCTGCTGGGTTTTATACAGAGCTGATGGGCAGCATTTTTCACAGGGCATTGCAGTGCTAAATAGAACTCCAAAACCCATCAAGGTTCAGCTCTCCATGGTCTTTTCTGTGTGCCTTGGAGACCCAGCCACTGGGTAAGAGGAGGAAAATTGAGTTGACTCCCCTCTAAAGAGGGATGGATTGTTGAGCCTGCCCAGACAATTCCAATTTACAGAAGTGTAAGCAAGAAAAGTCCAGCCCTGAGAAGTTTGCCTGACAGAGGTGAACTGCATAATAAGTGCACCACTCTTAACTAGAAAGGTTATGGTGACCTACTTGGTTGGTTGAGAAGGAAAGCAAAGTCTTTTTGCCAAGCTGGAGCACCAAGTGTTTACTGAAAGAGAGATAAAAGAGTTGATAATGACATAAACACAGACATGAGCTACAAAAATGGGCTTGTGAACAACAGGAACAGTCAACAGCTTGTGTTTGAGTAGTAGGATGAAGAATAACAAGTGAAATGGCTAGAATAAGTTATAAAGAGGTGCAGGGGGAGGGGGAACTCTGAAGCTTTGATCACAGAATGGTGGTGGTTGGAAGAGACCTCTGGGGATCATCTAGTCCAACCCCTGCACAGCTTTTTCCAGGGCCCCATGAGATGTGAAGTGATGCAAAGAACAAACTGGTTTGATTTTAAATAAAGAGAAATGATTTAAATAAAGAAAAACCCTAATTGTGGATTCTTCTTTTGGAGTAGCTGGTCAAATGCCAAATAACAGTAAAATAAAGAGCTTTTGACTTGGCCACTGTCTGGTTTTAGTTTAGGCAGATAATCATCCAGAGAACTACTCCACTCAGGGGTAAAGGAAGGTCTGACAGGGAGCTGAAGGATGGAGGAAAAGCTACAAAGAAAAATAAACATAGGTTAACAGCAACAGGCATGTGCTGAGGGTGGAGACAGAGCACAGGGGGGCCTCATAGCAGACCACCCTCCAGATGATCAATCATAGAATCATTTTCATTGGAAGAGACCTTTAAGATCATGGAGTCCAACCATGAGCCTGACACTGCCAGGTCACCACTAAGCCATGTCCCTCAGCACCACATCTCCAGGGCTTTGGAACCCTCCAGGGATGGTGACTCCACCACTGCCCTGGGCAGCTTGGGCCAATGTTTAACCACTCTTTCAGTGAAGTGATTTTACCTCATGTCCAACCCAAATCTCCTCTAGCACAGCTTGAGGCCATTTCCTCTTGTTCCTACTTGTGTGAAGAGCCCAGGCCCCACCTGGCTTCAGCCTCCTTTCAGGGAACTGGAGAGAGTGAGGAGGTCTCCCCTGAGCATCCTCCAGGCTAAACAACCCCAGTTCCCTTAGCTGCTCCTCACACATCCTCTCAGCACTACACAGTTCCCCTGTGACAGCACTCAACCCTCCACCATCTCCTGCCACTCCATGTGCCTCTGGAGGACACTCTCCTTGCTTCCAGCACAGGCCAAGTCAAGAAGCACTCTCTCAGTTTATGGCTTTCCAGTTGAACCAGCTCAAGAGGGTTTTTCCCTTACTCAGCTCAGCTTCCCAAGCCTTAGAAGTGCTGCACACAACCCCCAGCAGGTCTGAAGTAGAGCTCCAGCACCTCAGATCAAGCTGACAGCTACAGGCATTCCTGCTGGGAGGTCACTTCTCCCTCAGCTGCAGCCTTTTTTCTGCCCTACTCAAATGAGTCTCAGAGCTGCTTTCTGAAGGGCTTTGCACACAAAAACAGAGCTGCTTTACCCTTTTCTCAAACTTTTTTCCTTTCAGACCATCAGGCAGAGTTGTTTAAATGCATAGAAACTTACCCATTGCTCTGCTCTCCACCTTGGACCATCCAGCACGAACCACAGGAGTGCCCAGCACAGCAGCTCTTCCCCTGCAGAGCACATCACATCCTCCATTCAGCAGAGGCCTGCACAGGGCAAGGAGCTCAGCAGAAAGAAAAACATTTCCCACAGCAAGAACACTCTAGGCAGCAGAGCTGGAAGGTCTGGACAGGAGAAAGGCTCCTCACAGGCAACACCCCTGCAGACAACACATTCCTGGTGCTAGGGTGATAGAAGAAGAGCAACCCTCCTCTGCTCCTTTTAAAGAATGACCCCAATTCTGCATTTGCTCCAGCTGGTTCTTCCTTGAGCCACTAAACACCCTCAGCTGCAGTCAACAAGCCAGTGCAGTCCTGAGTTACTCTTGTTAAGAGTCCATGAAAGAAGTTCATAGAATAGACCTGGAGACTGGTGTGGGTTGGAAGGGACCTGTAGAGGTCATCTAGTCCAAACCCCCTGCAGTCAGCAGGCCATGGTGCATGGGGACCTGTGGTCAAGGGGAATAGAACCCCTAGAACCTGGGGGGAGGAGGTGAGCCAAGTCCCTGGGAGGCAGGAAGAAACTCAAGATGGGGAACCTCCCAAGGGTGCTGCTGGAGAGGAGTGTGAGCACCTTGAGGGTGTTCTCAGTGCAGAAAGGTTCCCAGTGTCTCTGCTCCAGCTTGTCATCTCCCAGCTCCTCCTGTCTGACCTGTGTTAAGCACCTCAGGATTAGAAGTCACCACCTGGACCTGAGTTTAGCACATGGACCTTGGTACCCTTCTGTGGAGAGACCTCAGTTGGTGCCTTGGGATGTTTAAGGGATGTTAGAGTGAGGGAATAAAAATCCTTCCTCCTGCTATTAATTTAAAGCACACCTTTCATTTTCTCTGACAACAGCTCTCTTTTATCTGTTGGAATTTACTTTTTAATTATGTATATTGCTTTTTTTTCCCCTCCTGTGAAGCTCCAGACTAGAAATATGTATCTCATTCTATTCTACGTTATTCAATTGACCTAAACACAAAGGCATCTTTTTCTTGACTCCTGAGTGCTCATGCACCTTTTTAATTAAAGCTTAAAAAGCTTTTAATTAAAGAAATAAATCACAGACAGCAGGATCTATCCAAATTGTCTTCTGGCCTGGCTATATACATATCTCCTTTTGTGATCGGATTGAGCCAAAAGGAAAGAGAAGAGGTGAAAATGCCTTTCCCAGTCAATTGGTACAGTGGGAAGTGCTCTGCTGTTCCACAGGACAAGGCAAGGAGCAGGTCTGAAGCACCAGTGGTGTGACCTGCTTGGGATCTCTGCACACCATCTGTAGCCTTCTATGAACTAACCAGAACCCTAACTGTGAACCCATGGCAGCAATCAAGCCTTGGCTCCTCCTTGACTCTTCCCACCCTTTATCTGTCCTTCTAGCCCCAACCTTCCCTGCTCCAATGAACTGAACCTGCTGTTGTGACTGTTTCAGAGTGTTCTCAGAAGTGTCTGATGAACTGGGGGGTGGACAGTTGGGTTTGCAGAGGAAAATTCACTTGCACATGGCACTTAATGGACCAAACATGCATTCTTTAAGTTGTATGTGGTGATATTTGTACTACACACAAACTGGGAGAGGTGAAAACTGCTTCAGGAAGCTACAAGCAGAGAGAGGAGGTAACAGGTTGGTGGGAGAAGGCATTCCTGTTCCTCTTCTTCCCAGTCTCAGAGGTGATATTTCATAGTCATATGCAGATATGTAGCTTCTCCATCTCTCCTGGTGACCCTGTCCTGCCCTGAGAGCTTCCCTGTTTTGGGAATCCTATTCAATTCAAGGACAAATTAAATGCAAAACTGCAAAAACCCCTGAAAGGCAGGTTGACTTCAAGGAGAATCCCAATCCCCCCATAAAGCTGGCAGTCATCTCAAACTACTTCCTAAAACGATCAAGCAGTAAAGCACAAAGCCCTTGGCTCATGCTGCCATGAAGATCTGCTCCTCAGAGGTTAGGGAGGTGGAACCCTGGACCAAGGCACTGCTGGGAAACTCTTCCCACAGGCTCCTCACCCTCCTCAAACCCAGTGGCAGAGGCAAGAGCCTCCAGCTCCATGAGGGACCAAAAATGATGCTTTGGGAAAGGTCCACCAAAGTGTCCAGAGAGGTTGTGTTCTTGACAGCCAGAGCCACATCTTGTAGGATGCTCCCAGATGGAGCAGTTTCATGGTGCCATGCCAAGGAGAACACATGGCATGACACAGGGCACCAAATGGTGTCTCAGTGGGCTGGCCAAGACTAGACCTCTGCTAGGACCTGCCTCTCCAGGGAGATGCAGGTAGGTCAGACAAAGCCAGTGGCTGAGAGGGGTTTCCTTCCTTTTCCAGAACTGGAAAAGAACTCTTCCCTAAGTCTTATCCTACTTAGAATCACAGGATGATTTGGGTTGGAAGGGACCTTTCAAGGTGACCTAGTTCAGTCCCTCTGCAGCAGGATCTGCAACTGGATCAGGTTGCTCAGAGCCCCAGACAACCTGAGCTGGGATGGTTCCAGAGATGGGACATCTCCCACCTCTCTGGGCAGCCTGGGACAGGCTTTCACCACCCTCAGGGGAAAACATTCCTTCCTTCTTTCTGGTCTAAATCTCCTCTTTTAGATTCAAAGCATCAGCCCTTTGAGCCTTTTCTCACTGTACTTTTTGGCTCCCCACCCTTAGCTCATCTCCTCTGTGTTTGTTTATCCAGTTGCACATTTGTCTGTTAGCTGATCTGGAAGAGGGAGATCCTCATGGCTCTCCTCTCGTAGCTGCACACTGAACTCTCACTGACATCCAAGGAAGGTGGTGGCAAGACCCAAGCACTGGTGAGAGGGTGGGATGCCACAGGACCATGGGCACTGCCAAGGAGGGAGCTGCATTAGGTTGTTACTAACAGAGCTGTTGAGCACTGGTGTGCTTCCCAGCTCATCTTCTCACCATGGCGTGGAGGAACTGGCAGGGTATGTTGTGTGTGATGAGACACTCCCAGAGAGATCATGGATCACACCCAGAGAGGAGGCAGCAACTCTCCAGAACATGATCCAGTGCTGTTGAAAAACAAAAAGAACCTGAACACAATTTCACCTCCTGTAGCTGAGGGGACTTTGAGCCTTGGTAGTCTTTCTGAAGAAGAGAACAAAGACAATGCTTTTAAGTGTTTTCAGTTGGAGGAGAATTGTTTCATCTCAGACCTGAGGGATAGAGAGACTTTGGCAGTCCACAGGCTTTAATTAAGTTCTGCCATGCTCAGCTCACGAGCTCTCAAACCCTGCCCAAGAAGGAGAAAAGGAAAAGAAGATGGAGAGCTGTTGTCATGAGCAACCTCCAAGTTGCTGCAGCTGTGATGGGTACAGGGTACAAAGGGTGGAAGGGTGGTGTGGGAAACACTCTGAGTCCTCTCATATGACTGTCACCACCCTGATTATGAAATTAAACAGTTTCAGGCATGGAGGGATTATGGAAGACAGGCACCATGACGTCTGCCTCCAGGAGCTCTGCTAATGCATGATAAGGGCATAACATTTTTGAGGGGTGATGGTTTTAAACAGCAAGAGGGAGAGTTAGACAAGGTAGAAGGTAGAAATCTTTTGCAATGAGGGTGGTGAGACACTGGCCCAGTCTAAAATCTCTCCTCTTTCAGTTTCAAACCATCAGCCCTTGTCCCTGCCACAACAGGTCCTGCTCAAAAGTTTGTCCCCATCTTTCTTGTAAGCCCTTTAAATACTAGAAGGACACAAGAAGGTCTCCCTGGAGCCTTCTCTTCTCCAGGCTGAACAACCCCAACTCTCTCAGCCAGTCCTCCCAGCAGAGGGGTTCCAGCCCTTGGCTCATTTTTGTCACCTCTTGTGGACCTGCTCCCACAGGCCCATGTCTTTCTTGCTCTAGCATGCCTCCACTGATGTCCCAGAGTCACCAACCACGTCCCTCTTAGTTCAGTGCTGAGCAATAAGCAGGTTCCTGCTAGCAGCACAGCACTCCAAGCTGGGAGATACCATCCCCAGGCTGCCCAAAAGTGCTTCTGGGGGACAGTCACTTCCAGGGATGATCCATCAGACCTTCTGACTTCCTCCACTTCCTGTGTTTCCTACCTGGACCAAGCAAACACCATGAGAAACAGCCATTTCCCAGCCTGCCACAAGAGCAACCCCCCAGATGATCCCCACCAGTGACATTGTTCATGAGCACAGCCAGCAAATGCTGATGATCATCTCTTCTAATTACACATTCACAAGCCATCTGCAGTCACTGCCAAAGTCCCTGGTTGTGAGGGGATGAGGAGCATTGGAACACAACACTGCATACAGATAACATTCCTGCAGGCTGCCTGAGGTTTGGTCTTCATGTGACCAAAGCAAAACTCACCAGACCATCAACTGTGATTTGCAGAACAGGGTTCAAGGGGCTGAGAGAAGCTGCACTGGTGCAAAGTCCTCCTGCACCTTCCTAGGGGCAGACACTAGTCCCTGTGTAGTCCTCTCCCACCCATCCTCAGGAAAGCTCAGTGCTGATGGTGCTGCAAAGCTGATCAACACCATATCTGCATTTGCAGTGTTGAACCCATGCTCAGCTGTCAAAGGGGTGGCAGGGTGAGGGATGGGAGATGGCTTTCCCCTGAGGGATGCTGGCTGAAGGTATGGGCACCTCTCAACCTGGAAAGCCTGTGGAGATGCTTGGATTCAGGACAGACCTTCAGCTGGAGGACAAACAAAACCAGTAGGCTTCAAAGGTTAAAGAGATAGTCTAGAGCAGAAGTCTTCTGAGGAGCAGCTGGGGGATCTGAGGTTGGTTAGTCTGGAGAAGAGGAGGCTCAGGGGAGACCTTCTCACTCTCTGCAACTCCCTGGGAGGAGGTTGCAGTGAGGTGGGATTTGGGCTCTTCTCCCAAGGAACAAGCAATAGAACAAGAGGAAACAGCCTCCAGTTGCCCCAGGGGAGGTTCACATTGGACATGAGGAACAATTTCTTCACTCAAATAGTGGTTAGGAATTGGCCCAGGCTGCCCAGGGCAGTGGTGGAGTCACCATCCCTGAGGGGATTCCAAAGCCATGGAGATGTGGTGCTGAGGGCCATGGGTTAGTGGTGACCAGGCAGTGCTGGCTAATGGTTGGGCTCTGATCTTGAAGGTCTCTTCCAACCAAAATGATTCCATGATTCCAAGCTAAAAACTTGCTAAAGTGTTGGTCTAAACCGATGCCTTTAGTGTTTGGGACAGCTGATAACAGGGCAGGGACTGTACTGAGGAGACAGGACACCAGAGGTCTCTACAGGCAGGGGGTGGTGGTTGATAGAAACTTGCCCAATCTTGTCTGTGTTCTGCAGCAAAGACTCTGTCTTCACTCAGTGTTTTCTGACAGTTTGGCTTAGCTGCCTTGTTTAAGCATGAAAGACAAGCCCAAGGTCTGAGTTCAAACCAGCTGCTCTCTTCAAACTCTCACTTTCACCTTCTACCCATGAGACACTTCCCCTCCCACAGGGCAAACACCATTTCAAAGATGCTCTGATGCTCATAGGTCCAATTTGTCCTGGTAGACCTGTGCAGGATGCCCAGGAGGATGCTCATGGCTGCTGCTCAGTGAGTGTGTTTGAACACGAGCTCAAGCAGCGAGTGGGGTGACCTTGAACAGATGCTGGAGGCTCCTGTAGCCCTTTCCCCCTCTTCACTGAAGTCCAGTGGTGGAGAAGTGCATCTCTTTCTCCCCTGAATGGACAGGCTGCAGGGCAAGCTAGGGGGCTGGGAAACAGTTTGCTTTCTGTGGTTGAACTAGCCAGGATTCCCCAAGCCTGATTCAAACCTCACTGGCATTAACTGGATTATTTCCTCTGACTTCAGCACTCCACAAGGCCAAAACCTCACCTCTAGGTCCCTGCAGGAGCCTTCTGCAGGACATGGTGATCTGATAGGGCTTCAGGAACCACTCTCCACAGGGCAAACCTTCCACTCCAATCCCAGTTAGGGCTGGCTTTCTTTTGAGAACCTGGCTTCATCTTCAGCAGGAGAAACTCACCCATTGCTCCAGCTGCATGTGTGTGTGAATTACATCAGTGTGCAACTGCTCTGGCAGCACCAGCACATCCCTGACACTAAAGGAACATGCCTGGTACCAAGCACTGACATAAACCAGCAGCTTTCCAACCTCTGGAAAGAAGAAAACATGCTACCTCTCAGCTAAGGAGAGAGGTGAACACCTCAGTCAGAGGGGAGCAATAAATCAACTGGAGGGAATTCATGGAAAGGTCCTCGTGGCTCTTCAGTCACCATGGAGGAACCTGGAAGTTTCCCTGCTGCAGAACAATGATTGAGCAGCAGGAGAGGAGGGAGGAGAAGGCAGTTGGGTGGTTGGAAGGAGGTTGGTGCATGCAGCTCCTTGAGAAGGTGTTCTGCAATTTATTCTGCTTTTGAGCACTTGTTACAATGCCAATTTGTACTCCATGGTCTACAAAACACAGAGCTGAACCCAAAGCTGAGTCATTTGTCAGTTATTGGCATTCTCCATATTACCATCAGCTCCTCTGCTCAGCAAGATCCATCAGGATTCTTTGTCTTAAGCCAGCTATTTATTTGCTCTATTTTTAATGTTTACAGATGGCTCTTTCCCTTCTGCATAGGTTGGCTGTAAAGTAACTGTTCCTCCTCAGAATAGTCTGCAAGGAGGAAAATCAATGTTTAGTTGCTCAGTGAAGAATTAGGCAGGCAATAATTTTATTTTCTGGTGGGTTTTTTTTTTTTTCCTTCTTAGCAAGAGCAGTTTCATCCAAAGCACAAAAATCACAAAAGAAAGAAAATTACTGCCTCACCTCTGAAAAGGCAAATGAGAAGGAACAGAGGAACTGTATGGGAGGCAAAAAAAAATATTGCTGGATAGAAAAATGATGCAAAAGCTTTTAGAGATTTTCAGGGACAATTTCTTCCTAGGGATCTGTGATAAATAAGCAGTGCAGGCATCTCCTGTTGAGACACAAATTCCATTACCCTAATTCAATTGAAGGCATTTAGCTCCTGGAGTTAATCTCACCAGACTGTCTCCACCATGCCCATGGAAGGCCAGCTACTATTTTCCTTTAAATGTTCACTAGGCTTTTTAACATATCAAACACACAGGAGAAATGATATCTTCAAGAGTATGAGTGACAAATAATGTGGGTTTTTTGCAGCAAATAAACCTGATTCAGCTGCTGCAAACTGTCTCTGGTTAGAGCTGCTAGGAGGTGGCTGAGAAACATCCACAGCCATTGCCCATTTCCTTAGGAAGGGTAATGGAGGGAAGGCTGCCAAGTGCCAGTAGCAGGAGGAAATGTATTTTTAACTGTGCAATTGTCTTTTACAGGGATTTAAATTTCATTGCCACCTGTTACTGAGCAGCTAATAGCTTTCCTCTGAGAGCCTCGGAATTTGTCTCTCCCTAAGTTGCTTTTGCAGTTACAGTTCTTAACACATCACTGGTGTCTAAAAAGACATCCCAGCTGCTCCATTAGGGGCTTGGAGAGTTGGAGGAGAGGAACCTCGTGGAGTTGAACAAGGACAAGTGGAGAGTCCTGCACCTGGGGAGGAATCACCTCATGGAGCAGGATAGGTTAGGGGTTGAACTGCTGGGAAGCAGCTCTGGAGGAACTGGGAGTGCTGGTGGACAATGAGTTCACCATGAGGCAGCAATGTGCCCTCATGGCCAAGAAGGACAAGGGTCTCAGGTGCATTCAGAAGAGTATGATCAGTAGGTCCAGGGAGGTTCTCCTCCCTCTCTACTCTGCTCTAGTCAGGCCACAGCTAGAGTCCTGGGTCCAGTTCTGGGCTCCCCAGCTGAAGGGAGACAAGGAACTGCTGGAGAGAGTCCACTGGAGGCTAGGAAGATGCTGAGGACACTGGAGCATCTGTGGCAGGAGAAAAGGCTGAGAGCCCTGGGGCTGCTTAGCCTGGAGAAGAGCAGCCCCAGAGGGGAGCTGCTCAATGCTGAGCAAGAGCTGAAGGCTGGGGGCTAAGAGGCTGGGGCCAGACTCTGCTCAGTGGTGCCCAGGGCCAGGCCAGGGGGCACTGGGCACCAGCTGGAACCCAGGAGGTTCCAGCTGAGCAGGAGGAGAAAGTTGTTTGTTGTGAGGGTGTTGGAGCCCTGGCCCAGGCTGCCCAGAGAGGTTGTGGAGTCTCCTTGTGGGGAGAGATTCCAAGCCCAGCTGGAGGTGACCCTGGGCAAGCTGCTGTGGAATTCTGTGGCTTCTGTGTTTTTCTTGTTCACTTGCAAGGGGTGAAGGTGGAATCCATGCCCTCATGCTCACTTCACCATCCAAGGTGAACAGTTCCATGCTGCTACAGGGACCTGTCTTGGCAGAACTTTCCCACCTCTCTAAATCACCAGGTGCTGGGAGTCCTGCTGCCTGAAAGGGTCCATCCACATGCTGAACAGCCATGAACATGTGCCTCTAAACAAGTGCAGGTGAGATGTCAATCTCTTTCATGATCCAAGGAGAGCCCTCTGGCCACGCTCAGTCCCTGCTCTTTCTGCTGTATCTCCCCCTGCCTACAGCTACACAAAGCCTTGTTTCCAGGTGGCAGTGCTAAAGCCTATTGAACTTTCTGCTTTGCTCTTTCTGGCAGCAAGCTGAGTTCCAGGGTGGTTAACTGAGTCACTGCCTTCTGCAGTTTATTTATTCCAAAGGCTTTTGGTGAATGGTACCCAGAGAGGATGAAGCTTGTGCAGCCACCGTGGGTGGCTCGAGCTGGCCAACAGAGCCCAGCCACTCTGCCAAGCAGGGGAACTGCTAATGCAGCTATAAAAGGTTCTTGTGTCATTCACTGGATGAATTATATCATTCACTGAATTATATCATTCACTGAATGCTGCAAGATGTGGTTAAGCAGCAGGTTTAGATGCCTCCTGCTTTTAATCTTCCCTTGCTTCCTTATATTTATGTTGCTGAGAACAAGGAAATGTGAACAAGATAAATTTATGGAGAATATGCATAGCTCTGTACATGCAGTGAATAAACACATTTTAAACTACCACTTTTCTGCTGAACTGTGAAAGCAGAGCTCTCTGCTTCGTGTCTCTCTGTTCTACTTGGGTGAGTTCCTCATTCTGTTCCTAGAACCAGCAGCTTCAGTAGAGGAGAAGGGATGCAAATATTGCAGTTGTGTATTTTTCTAATCAATTTTCCAGCATAGAATCATGGAACCATTTAGGTTGGAAAAGACCTCTAAGATCTTCAAGTCCAACTGTTGACCCAACACCACCGTGCCACTAACCCATGGCCCTCAGCACCACATCTCCAGGGCTTTGGAACACCTCCAGGGATGGTGACTCCACCACTGCCCTGGGCAGCCTGGGCCAATGCCTAACCACTATTTGAGTGAAGAAATTGTTCCTCATGTCCAATGTGAACCTCCCCTGGGGCAACTTGAGGCTGTACCCTTTTGTCCTATCACTTGTTCCTTGGGAGAAAAGCTCAACCTCCATCTCTCTCCAACCTCTTTTCCAAGTCTCTTCTCCCAAGGCAGGCACAAATGATAAGGCAAGAGGAAACAGCCTCAAGTTGTGGGAAAGGAAATTTAGGTTGGACTTGAGGAACAATTTCTTCCCAAAAGGGTTGTCAAGGTCTGGCCCAGGCTGCCCAGGGCAGTGGTGGAGTCACCATCCCTGGAAGGGTTTCAAAGCCATGGAGATGTGGTGCTGAGGGACATGCTTTCAGTGCTGGCTAAGGTTTTGACTCAATCTTCAAAGTTTTTCCAGTCAAAATGATTCTATCATTCCATGTCATCTTCTTGACAAATCCCACCAGTGGAATGAAAATTCAGTTATAAGTAAGGGCAAAATATTCTTAACCTGTAGAAGACAGGTTGGAACTCTCTGCTACCATAATGGCAGGAACCAAACCTCTGTTTTAAAATCTTTCCCTAGCTTCACACCTTTCTTCAACATCTTTTAAAGCATTAAAAATGTATTAAAACAGAGTTGTTAGCACCTTGTACTACTTGCTCCTGCTGTCAGTCTTCCTCTTTGTGAGCAGAGGATCAAAGACAATCGCCAGGAATCAGAGGGTTTGGGACCTGATCTGCAAGAGCCTTCTTGAACCAGGCTCTCCATGCTGGAGCAGGCAGAAGCTGACACAGGAACACATCATGTTTGCCATGACTGCTACCTTCATTAGGAAAGAACTTTTCACCCTCAGCTTAACTAGATTGGAGCAGAAATCATTGGCATTTTGGTTTAATCACCATTTTCCATCTAACTCGGCTCTTGGTTGATTTGCACAACAGTGACCTGTTTTCTTCCTGATGCCCACCTGGGTTTCACAGACATCCTGCAGCAACTGGTGGTCACTTTTCATCTGGCAATTGTTTTGCTTTATTGACAGCCAGATGAACGTGTCCTACCCACTTCAACCAGTCTGCTCACCAGGGAGCCCCTGGGGAGCTGTGCCTTCCCAAAGGTGTGCTCCCCATCCAGACTGACCTCTTTGCTTCTCTCCCTTGCACCTGTATCTTTCAGTGGAAAAGCAGACTCCTGATTATTGTGACTGCATCTTTGGATTCCCAGTGTAACCCTGGCTGTGTCACTGTGGTGTTAGCTTAGGCAGGTAGCTCTTCAGCATGAGGAGCAACACCTCACTAGCCACCATGGAAGGGGTTAACAGCGTAAATACAGCACTGAAAATCCTGAGGCTGAAGATGGATAAAGGTTTTCCACTTTCCTTTCACCTCCCACAAACTTGTTACCTGCTCAGGAGCAGGAAGTTTGCTGTGACTCATCTTGGGGGGGGTGTGTGCAATGCCTTCATCACCTGAGCAGGAGGCAGAGCCCAGGGCTGGATCTTCTTTGCACTAAAAGGGATATGAGGAAGACAAACCATGGTCAGCAGGACAGACTGCAGAAGGGCATTTCATCTAAAGAGTGAGAGAGAGAGAGAGCTCATCAGATTCAGACTGGAATTGAAAAACAAAACAAAAAAAGAAACAAAACCAACAAAAGACAACAAGGGAAAGAAAAAAACAAACCAAAACAACTCACCAAACCCAACCAGCAACTTCCTAGCCTCCAAGGGACTCTCTGCAGTTGTTCCTTGTCTCTCTCCAACTGAGGAGCCCAGAACTGGCCCCAGGACTCCAGCTGTGGCCTCCTTAGGATAGAGTAGGGGGGAGAAAAACCTCCTTGGACCTGCTGGTCATACTCTTCTGAATGCACCCCACCTGTGATTGGCCCAAGGTGGGCCAATTAGACCAAGGAAATGATCCACAGCCTCAGCTTCCCTACACTGTCAGGCACAAAGGGGCACAAAGCCTGACTTTCTTTAAGGAGATTCACTTCCCCAAACAGCTCCTGGTACAATTGGCATCCTTATAAAACCTCATTAGCAAGACAGAAGAACAGAAGTCTGTGAGTAAAGGACTTCTCCTTTGATTGGCTGGAGGCAGCTTCCTAGAAATACACAACATTAGACGACCGGGCAAAGATCACTGCATCTTATCAGTAGATGCTTTAGTTTCCTTGTGTTTCAGACTCATGCCAACGTGCTCAGGGGTGAGGTTACAGCACACCAGGGTCAGAGAGCTGTTGTTTCTCCAGTGATTAGTGCTCAGCAACAGTTTCTGAGTGCCCCTGGCTCTGTCAGAGAGATCTCATAATTAACAACCCAACATGAGAAAAAAAAACAACCCTTCCAGTCATTTGGGATGTGCACTTATCACAGCCTCACAGGCAACACAAATACATAGATATGTGTTAAAATAATCAAAATAGTGTTTCTGCCTTTATGTCAGGACAAAAGAGGCAGCAAATGTTTGACTATTAATCTGCTTTTCCCTTCCCCTAAACAAAGGCTGAGATAAAGCTCATGGCTCAGCTTCATTCACTCTGCAGAATCTTTTCCTTTCCCACAATAACAATAACCTATTTTACTCTCTCAGATAAATTGGGAAGACTTCTGGAGAAGCAGCAGGATGAGGCACAATCTCCAGCTGACCTGCAGAAGGACTTCAGAGGGAAGGTCACCATGATGTTGGTGGCCAAGCCCCCAAGCCACACTGCTGGAGTCAGAAGATGTTTGCCTCCCAACCCTCTCTCCTGATGTCCTTGTTGTCAGGAGTCAAGAATTCTCTTCCCTTTCATATTTCAGTTTTCAATGCAGACTTCCCAAGCCAAGTCATTGATCTTCAGACCATGGCTTAGGTTTCCTTGGTGCACAACATCCTGATGTCCTGCAGTAGCATCTCACCAGCCATTAGCCCTGCCCCTTCTCCAAAACAACACACTTGGTGTCTGGCACAATTCAGAAGAGAGAAGAAAAAAGCTCTGAGAGGACTACAGCATGTGGCAGAACAACAACAACTGCAAGTCCTGTGGCTGTGAATAAAAATGATGCCACAGATGACAGGAAAAGAGGCAGCTGCTTTATTTATCAGTGAGGATTTATTTCCCTGTGAGAAAATCCATGTCATAACCATTAGGGAGAATGGGGCTAGAATGGAAAGGATATTTGCATAGAGCCTGCATTTCCCTCAGTGCAGATTCTGCTGCTTACACTCACTGCAGAGAACTAGAAAGGAAGCTCTGCAAATGGGTGAGGTGTTGGTGAGAGTCACTGTGCAGCTCTGCTGCAGCTTGGTTTCAGATGCAAACATCACAGAACTCCACCGCACACAATGGTGACAGAGCTGAATGCTGTTGGAAAGGAAGACACAACAAAGATGAAATTCTAGTCTCAGTTTTAATATCAGAACTTATTCTGCTACATAAACCCCCTTGTCCCTTGGGATCTGCCTCCCAGGCACAGGAAGACATCGCTCAGGGCACAAACTGCTCCTCACGCTTCAGGGTTCCCTGTCACCCAGCTGCACCTACCAGTGGCAGGAGGACAAGGTGCCCAGCTCTGTTTGGTCTTCCCAAACCATATTTCTCTGGAAGAAGGCTGCTGGTATGTTCCTCAGAAGGGTTATGGTGGGTGGGACAGGGCTGGGTGGTGAAAGGTGCTGGAATCAAAGGCAAAGAGAGCAAAGGCGGAGCTCTGTGATGGCTGATCGAGAGCATGAGAGCTTCTCACCGGACAGAAGGGAAGGAAGGTGCTGGCCAAAGAAAGAAAAATGTCCCCAAAAGAGTTGGCAAGGCCTGGCCCAGGCTGCCAGGGCAGTGGTGGAGTCACCATCCCTGCAGGGGTTCCAAAGCCATGGAGATGTGGTGCTGAGGGGCATGGTTCAGTGGTGACCTGGCATGGTTGGGCTTGATGACCCTGAAGGTCTCTTCCAAACTAAATAATTCTGAGGTGCTGTGATTCATGATTCTAGGAGGAAATTTTCCAAATGCTCCTTAGATCTTAGATAATAACCACAATTATTGTGACAAAAACACCTCACTGCTCCCTGTGGATACTGGAACAAAATAAACACCCCCCAGAATATTTTTATCTGTACCTGTGGCTTTCTGCCCTTTTCTGCACATGAATTCTCCTTGTATTTCTGAGCTGGATAACCCAGTTTCCAAAAACCTTTGGAAAATGAGGACCCTTTCCTCTTTTGCTCCTCTCCTGCAGCTGGATTATGGCTTTAAAAGAAACCAGCCAACCAACCAACCTTCCATAGGGGTTTGTGCACTTCCCTCTCAAACCCATCGTGAACTGTGTGGCATCTCCCCCCGTGGCCAAAGGCTGCCTCTGTAAGGATGCACAGGGGAAAGCATTTTCATTGCAGGGAATTGTAGGACTAAAATCTGTGACACTAACAAAAGGAAAATGGAAGTTATGAAAGAAAAGCACTTCAAAAAAGGAGATGGTGCCAGAACTGAGCTTGCTTTGAGCTTGAACGTTCTGGCATGGCCTTGCACTCCCCCACCAGCCACTTGTCCTCGCTCCCCAGCACTCCACCAGCTCCTTTGTGCAGGGAACTCACTCACACAAATCAACCTTGCTACTAACCTGATGTCTGGCATTTTTAGACACCCAGTATGAGACACTGAGGTCCTCCCATTCTGCACCTGGAGTATCTGGCTGGTTCCTCTCGAGTGGAAGCAGCATCAGTTGGGTTCTAACCATCAAGGGCAAGCGCAATGTGTTGTCCCCACAGAGGTGTAACAAATTCCATCAACAGAATTGATTACATTACAGAGGAGTTGGTTACATCACTGGCCAAGGCTGCCCAGGGAGGTGGTGGAGTCACCATCCATGGAAGTGTTCAACACACATGGAGCTGTGGTGCCTGGGGCCATGGTTCAGTGGTGAGCATGGCAGTGCTGGGTGGATGGTTGGGCTGAATGATCTCAGAGGTTTCTTCCAACCATGATGGTTCTGTGAATTACTCTCTAAAATGTTATTCTCCAAGAAAGGCTCTGGAGGCTATAGTGGGTGACAAAGTGAAGACAGAACCCCAAATGTCCACTGGAAAGCCCATGTGAGGGTAGAAGAAGCCAGGAGCATGGTCCACTGGGTGCAATGTGTTGCAGGAGAATGGATCACAGGATCACAGAATCATTAGGGTTGGAAGAGACCTCTAAGACCATTATGTCCAACCATCAACCTGCCACCATCAATCACAGCCAGAGAGCACCCAAAGGAAGCCCCAGGACCACTCAGGGCTGGGGGAAGCATTGCCCAGGAGGAAAGATGAAGAAGTTGGCTGCTTTATCTGGAGGAAAAAATAAAGGTAGGTGTGATAACAGGCTCCAAATATGCAAAGGGCTGATGGAATGGAAATGGAAATAAGCTCCTTTTCCTGCCCCCAGGGAAGGAGCAAAACATAATGGATTTCAATTGAAGCCATGAACGTGGAAGTCAGACATTACAGAAATCTTTCAAAGTTAAGCACTTAAAGAGATCAACTAGGAAAGTCATCAAAGCTCCATCATTAAGGGCTAGGCATTTATCCTGCCTGGATAGCCTACAATTTATTCCACCCCTGGCAAGGGGAATTACTGCAGAGCTTGATATTCCCTTCCAGGACTGTGTTTTACAATTTCTGTGATTAAATAAAAAAAGTAATTAATAGAACCAGGTTGTCTGAAAAAAAACCCAGCTATGAGGCATGTCAGATTTGGCAAAATGAACAGATAACTGGCTTTAATTCTTCTGCATCTCCATTTTCTATTTACCAAAGGTAGATAATGCCCAATCCTCCCACAGCAGGCTTGGGAAGAAAAATGAATTCATTTTCTGGAGCATTCTAGCATGAGCAGAAATGCTCTGCTACAGGAGATCCCATGAAGAAATCCATAACTCTGGCTACCCAGGAGGGTGCAAGTCATGTGCCTGAGGGGTTGGTGGGGCAGGCAGTGAGCAGCATGGGCAGCGTGTCCATCACCATGCAGGGAGAAGGTGAAACACCACAAATATAGACAGATGTTCAGGCAAGAATGGATTTCCCAAGCCTCAAGGACTGATTTTCCAGCCTTAGCAATATCTCTGTGTAATATTGGGTGTCTCATTCTCTGAAGAACATTGAGGTGCTGCAGTGTGTCCAGAGAAGGGCAAGGAAGGTGGGGAAGGGTCTAGAGCACAAGCGTTGTGAGGAGCAGCTGAGGGAACTGGGGTTGGTTAGTCTGGAGAAGAGAAGGCTCAGGGGAGACCTTCTCACTCTCTGCAACTCCCTGAAAGGAGGTTGGAGCCAGGTGGGGTTGGGCTCTTCTCCCAGGGAACAAGAGATAGGTCAAGAAGAAACACACAAGGATCCCTGCTGTCCACGAGGATAACCAAGCACAGACTTCAAAACCACACAGCACTTCACAACATAAGGAAGGCAGAAGGTTTCTGGTCAGGTTGGACTTTATACAGTCAAATAGAAACCATTCCATGGCACAGCCTGACCAACAACATAGCACCTGTATAGAGAGGAGAGCTCTGCTGTGCTAGTAAAGATCTAGAACCAAGCTGAGAGCACCAGGGCAGACTCTGAGGGATGTTGCCTTAAGTGACTGCAGCAGAAAGACTTTCTTGCCTACACCTACACGCAAAGGCATTCTCCATATTCTTCTGTTGCAATTACCTGCCAAAATGGTTTCCTATTAGTGCAGCTCAGCCCTTTTCCTTTACAACCCAAAGCCAATCCCTAGGTATTCTGTGTGCTGACATTCCTCTGTGGAGTTTGGGATGCTCCTGGTACAGCAGCTAGGAAATGACCAGGAACAGAAGTTCAAATGTTCACCTACAAGCACAGATTTGTTCAGTTCTTTTATTCTAGCACTAGTCAAAGCTTTACATTTTAATCTTTTCCCTCCTAGGTAGTCAAGTTGCAGCCATTATTGCAGAACTGGCAACCATTTCAACCCATATGCTGCAGGAATTAGGGGAATCTCCTCAGCTGTTATTGATGCCCACCCTGGGGTGCTCTCTGGGCACCTTTTCCCACTGTCATCAAACTTCTCACATTGACTCCATGGGAAGATTTCCCTTCCTCTGTGCAAAAGAGAAGAGGCTGGGAAGGAAAAGTGCCAATTCAGCTGTCCCTGGCTGCACTCTTAAAGACTCATTTCTCTTCCCCAAAAGTTTCCTTTGCCCACAAGCATGAGAGCTCCTGTCAAGGCAAGCACTGCAGAAGTCTCCTCCACCACAGCCCCGAGGGGCAGAGCCAAGCAGGCATCTGAGAGTCAATTTGCTCTAAATGAAATCATTCATTTCTTACCACAGATGGAGCTGCAATGGAGCTATTTATGTTGGGCCAACAGTAAAAATAGATGTTGTCAGATTGCCTGCTCAGCTCCCAGCAGAGCTCAGATCCATGCCTATGGCTGGTGGTGAGAGAGGTATGAGGCCACTGTGGCCCCACTGAGAAAGGCAGAGCAAAAGAGTCATTTTAGGGAGGTGAAAAGGAACTTAGGGAAAGCAAAGAGGCACTGCTGACCTGGGCAGCAACCCAGGTAGAGGGATGGGTGGTGGGGGCAGAGCTCATCCACCACAGGAGGCTGTGGGGAGAAGTGATGGAAGTGACTGAGCACATGCAATCCCAGCATGTTTGGGGTTGGAAGAGACCTCTGGGGATCATCCAGTCCAATCCCCCCCGCTCCAGTCCTGTCCCAACAGGTTCTACTAACAAGTCTGTATACATCTTTCTGAAAGGCCCTTGAAGTACTGAAAGGCCACAAGAAGGTTTCCCTGGAGCCTTCTGTTGTCCAGGCTGAACAACCCCAACTCTCTCAGCCCTTCCTCACACCAGAGGAGTTCCACCCTCAGTCATTCTTGTGACCCAAACCATTCTGTGGTTCTATAATGCTCCACCCCACTTTGGGCCAAGCAGTTTCCATTCTCTGACCCCACAGGCAATGCCTCCTGGCTTCAAGAAGCCAAGTCAGGAAATAGCATCATTTTCAGCCTGGTTTTCAGCACTCACTGTGGAGGGCCAGGCACTGGAAGAGCTTCCAGCCACCAGCTGCTCTGCCCCACACTGCCCAAAGGTACCAGGCTGATCTTGCAGCTCCCAGGCTGGGGCTGGGCTGCTCAGTGGCTTTCCTGGAAAAGAAAAGGGCATTCCAGGTGTAGTATCAGCACTGGTGTAAAATCTGGGGGAGAGGGGAGGGGGGAGAATATTTTCTTTCCCAAAATGAAGATCTTGCCAATAGATTTTCCAATATTCCTGACAGTGGGAGAGATTTAGGTGCTGAGGAATTAGGGCAGGAACAGTGCACCAGAAGGATAAATGGATAAGGAATTATTTAGGGCTGTTCTGGATCTATTGATGTTTACTAAGCCTGTGTGTACAGAGGGTCACTGGGGACAGCTCTGAGCCAGTAGGGCAGTGAGATGCAGACCTCCCTCCTCCATCAAATATCCCTTACAGCATTAACCACAGAGAGAGATCAACTGAACACAGTTTTTAACATGCAGGAGAACTTCAGAAAGGGAAAAAAAAAAGAAGTCTCTGAACATTTAGATTTTCTTGCCACATCATCAGACAGTAAACAAGATGAAATCAGAATAACCCTGCATGAACTTCACCTGATACCTGGCTGAGGCACAGAAACATTCCCTGTTGCTGTATGGCACAGCACTGACTTGTCTCACCCTCCCCAGCCATGGCTTTCAAGCACATCATTCCTCTCAGAGTCAGACAACTCCTCTTCCTAGAAAGAGCCTTCGTTTGGAGGATGCATTTCGAGGGTTTATCTCCATGCTATTGTCTTTCAGCATGTTCCTGATGATGGAAATGTTTGCACCCCAATGCACCATCCTGCTGGAGACAGAGCACAGCAGAAGCTGCAGCTCCCTCCTGTCCTTCTCTTTGGAGAGCCAATCTCTTGGATTTCTGCACATTTTTAGGTGCCCAGCACTGGGCTATGGAGCTAGGCCAGTCTGGACTTGCAAGTTCTGCTGGAGGTGGTTGGAAACTTGTTGCTCTTTGTCTGCACTTCAGCAACAGCAAACAAGAAGAGCTGATGTGTAAGAGGTGCAGGAATGAAACTCAGCTCTTCCTTAGCTAAGGGAATATGGATTCTTGCTTCAGCTCCATGTGTATATTTTAATGTGAATGATAGAACTTCTTCCAATCTCAATAAATACCTAAGAACAATAATAATATCCTTAATAAGTAGATGAGAGGTTCCTGTAAGCCTCTACTGTGTGATTTTGCATTGCTCTGAGATCCCCTCACTGGGTTTGTTCTAGGCTGTAAAGGAAGGTGTATCCCACAGATTCCATATGGAATCTTTCTACCTACTGGAGCCACAGGTGGATCCAATGATTCCATAAATCTCTGAACCATGGAATTAAACTACCTGCTGCAGTTTGGGCCATCAACTCCCCAGGAGAACACAGGCACAAGGGCATTCCATGCTTCTTAGCAAAGTGACATTTCTCTCACCTGAATACTGTTTGCTGTAGCTGTGTTCCATGGAATGCTTTGACACAAACCACATTTGTTCTGTGGATCAGGGGAAAACAGAAACTGCATTATCTATCAGTACTCAGAAACTTGGGAAGGAATTTAGACAGGAGGAAAACTGTTCCACAGCAAAAAAAACCCCAACTTAGTCACTAAAACCAGTTAAAATTTAGGATCCAGTATAGTCTATTACTCTCCTTCCTCTGCCTGCTGCCTTTTCTTCATCCTCCTAGGGCTCTAACGAAGTCTGAAAGTCATACACTGGAAACTGAGTTTACTTGGTGCTCTTCAACCTGTCACCTCCAAAAGGCAAATCACATCTGACACCCTCACCCTGTGCAATATCCCAGCTTCCAACACAGACATAGCTCTCTAAACAGCTTCTCTCTCATCCCACCACCACCTTCTGCAGCAGCAGCCCCAGCTACTGGCTTGGGCTGTGTCTATCTGTCTGCCCATCCATCTGTTCATCTCCCCCTCCCTCTGCCCTGAGCACCAGCAGCACTGGGGGTGGGATCCTTCACCCCCCGGGGAAGCAAATAACCAGCTGCACTCCCCAGGTGTCAGCAGAAAGCTGCAGCTCCCTGCCCATGTTCCCAGCAAACCACAGAGCACAGGAGTGTTCTCCAAAAGGTGTCATCAGAAGTGGCTGGGTTCTGTATGAGCATCCCAGAGCACACTGCAGGGAGTTGGGTTGGCTGAAGTTACCAGGAGGCAAGGGAAGCTGTGTCAGTACTCTGTAGTTTTTTAGAGGATAATATATAACTTCCAAATACCCAGATCTTTCAAGAACAGAGCCTGGAGTTCAAACCTGAGGTGAGGTCAGAGCTGCAGCCCTCATTACCCAGACAGACAGGAGCTGCAGTGCTGGAGGCAGGTGTCCAGAGGACGTCGGAGCTGTTTCACTCATCTGAGGACAGATTGGGTGTTGTCAAAGTGAGCTCCAGAACCAAGCACTGACAACTCCACTGCAGATCATTCTCTTGGTATTCTCTGCCATGTTCCAAGGAGTGAATTCATAAATCTATCCCCAAACCTCTGGGAAAACTGAGGAGGATATTAAATGCCAACTTTGCTGGGGCGTCAGCGGATTTCCTCATCTACAGCATCCATCTCAACCTGAGCTCTTACTGCACTGGGGAAGACAGTGAAGCATCTTCCAAGGGCACTTTGCCATTGATTTATGCCCTCACAAAACCTTCTGCTAAAGAGCTGGTACCTGACAGCACATGTTGGCTCCTGGTGTGGCTCCAGAGGAGCATAAATCAGGCAGCGAGACCCAAAAGGAATGGACAAAGCTTTTAGAAACTGCTTGTATTGAACTCCAGAGCTATAAAAGAGTCAGGTAACCAAACTCTGCTTCCACACCTGAAAGGCAGCAAATCAAGTTCATAACAGAGGAGTTGCCCCAAGCCAACAAAGCTCAGCATGTTCCTGGTTCCAAGGAACAGCCTATGGAGGCAGGGAATGGTAGGAGCAGGGAGAGATGGAGCCTGGGTTCTGGGAGCTGCAGCATCCCTGCCTGCCAGTGCATGGGACCATATGCAGAAGGTCCTGGCAAGGACCCATGGACCAGCCTCCATTCACTGAGTCAAAGTCATGTTTGGGAGGGAGGGTTCTGCAGGAGAGCAGAGAGAGGTGAAGGGAGGGGAGGAGAGCTCTCCCTACCGATACTGAGGGAGAAGGAGGCAGTTGTCATCTGTCTGCACCCTTACAGTCGAGAGGAAACCTCTCCCAGGTTGATTTCAGGATCAGGATTATTCTGAGGTAGAAACCCTGAAATATTTTGTAACACAAAGTTCACAGAAGTAGTCAGACTGAGCTCTGAAAAATATTATTTAGACCGATGCTATTGGGATAAGCAACTACAGAGCAGCAGAGGGAGAAAGATTAGACAAACTCCTCCCCTTCAGGGGAGCTACCTCATGCCCATAGGTTGCCTTTGCAGGGGAGACACTGCCCTTGGGGCTGCTTTTCCCTTGGCGTTGGCTGAACCTGTGCTGTCTCTTCCTGCATGCTGTGTAAGTGAGAAGAGAAGAGGGTGGTGAAGGTGGCTGAGGATGGCTGTGAGGAACAAGGCCAGGCACCCCTGCCCAAATTGCTCCTCTTCCCACCACCTCAATTCCTCCCTCTCCAACCCCAACAGCATAACCTGCTCTTCACACCAGGAGAGAACATCTTTCCTGGAAGGAAGCTGCTGGAAGGGATGGTTTTGGGAAGCATTTGTAAGGTATTCTGGAGGCTCTGATCATCCTACAGCCAAATGCTGAACTGCCCCTGGAGATTTCACAGCTTTAGCTCAGATCCAGTGAGACTCTAGCACTGTGGTGTATTAAAGCCTCTTGGAAAGTTTATGGGCTGGCTTCTGAAGGAGGCTTTTTCCCCTCTAACTACATCTCATCACTTCTCCTGAGCGCAGTCTGTCACTTCCATAATATCTGCAGATAGAGAGGATGCTTTATGGGTCATCATAAATACAACAAAACACTGCAAATGACTTAATGCACTCACAGAGCTGAACACCAAGGAATCCCAGAAGCATCTCTAATTAAATAGGGATTTCTTAAGAGATTTAAGTGGTGAGGTTTTGTTTATCATTTATTAGAGGAGCTCTTGTCAGAAAGCAAGTCATGCCCTAAGATGAAGTGGCTCCATATTTCACTGGAGGGGTTTTTTTAAGCTGATACTTCTAAAGAAACATTTTCAGCATGTTTTTAGGCAGGAATGAAACCATTTGACAACTGAAATGTGCAAATCAAACATCCTAGACTGTCAGCAGTGCAGCAGAAGGTTTACAGGACAAAGCTGGGCTAGAAACCCTGACCAGGAGGTGCTGCTCTCCAGTCCTCCTGCAGTGCTTGCAGGCTCCAGCCCTCCTGACCTCACTGTAGGACAGGTCCAAGGCCCTGCTTGAGTATTACACACAATCCCATTTCTGACCCTGTAAGCCCAGGCTGTTCAAATAACCAAGAGCTGATGGAAGCAGGGCAGAGCAAAAGCTCCTTGCTTCCTCTTGCAGGGTGGTAAACAGGAGCATTCAGGCTGCAGCTGGATCCCACACTGTCTTTGAGAAGCCAAGCTTTCTGCAATCTCAGATTTTCAAAGCTGTTGATGTTTCCTCTAATTCTCCTGTCACTGGCTGAGAAGCTGTCACTGCTTCTGCAGCTACCATAGCACCCACCCCTTCTGCAGCCCTGCTTGTGTGGCACCCCATGGTATGTCCCCAAACCCAAACTGCTTCACTGAAGAAATTATTCTTAATGTCCAACCTAATCCTTCTCTGGCACAACTTGAGGCTGTTTCCTCTTCTCCTATCACTTGTTCCTTGGGAGAAGAGACCAACCCTCACCTCACTTCAACCTCCTCTCAGGGAGCTGCAGAGAGTGAGAAGGTCTCCCCTGAGCCTCCTCTTCTCCAGGCTAACCAACCCCAGTTCCCTCAGCTGCTCCTCACAACACTTGTGCTCCAGACCCTTCCCCACCTTCCTTGCCCTTCTCTGGCCACACTCCAGCACCTCTATGGCCTTCTGGCAGTGAGGAGCCCAAACCTGACCCCAGGATTGGAGCTGTGGCCTCCCCAGTGCCCAGCCTAGGAGGAAAATACCAGTATTTAGGTATGACTGTTTTCACCTGGATGTCCATGTTTCCTTCAGCCAACACCTTTCACAGGAGAACTCTTCTGGTGAACAAAGAAAGAAAGGCAGTAAAATGCAATAACCAACTCTCAAGAACCATTTAACTAATTCTATGGTTCAGGAACTCTCACCACAGCAAACTGGGGAATAAACAGCATGAATCTGAAGCACTGAGAGCAGTGGCAGCTTCCCTTCAGTGTGCCAGCTTCATCCTGAGCTCCTGCTCACCTGGCTCATTTGTTCCTCTTCTTCTCGAGGTGTTTCACTGCTAGGAGACCAACAAAACCCCCAGAGATAGGGTTCTGGAAAGGGGAAGCAGAACAAAGGAGCCCTAAGGCAGAAATAGCTTTGAAACAATAATATTTATGATGGAAATGCAGCATTTCACTTCACTGGGATCACCAGAGGCACAAAAAGCAAGGCTTTGTTCTGCATTTATCTATCCTGAGCTGCAGACAGCTCCCCACATGTCACAGCCAGGTAGTGGAGGAAGGTTCACCTCCCCCTTTGCACTGCCCTGCTGAGGCCACATCTGGAGTTCCACAAACTGGAGCCCAGGAGGTTCCAGCTGAGCAGGAGGAGGAGAAAGTTGTTTGGTGTGAGGGTGTTGGAGCCCTGGCCCAGGCTGCCCAGAGAGGTTGTGGAGTCTCCTTGTGGGGAGAGATTCCAAGCCCAGCTGAAGGTGACCCTGGGCAAGCTGCTGTGGGTGACCCTGCTGGAGCAGGGGGTTGGACTGGACGATTCCCAGAGGTCTCTTCCAGCCCCTGCCATGCTAGGATTGTGGAATCTACTGCTCTCCTCTGTGGCAGGGTCTCTCTGTGGTTTCCTTGCTGGGAATGCAGCTCCAGCCTCTCCCTTCACTCCATCTGGGTCCATCCCCAAGCCCAAGGAGCCTCCTTTAATGTTAATCAAACAGGAAGATCAGAGCTGGGGTTTCAGTTGTTTGCCTTTCATGTAAATGAAACATAGACTCACAGAATCATTTAGGCTGGAAATGACCTTTAAGTTCATCAATTCCAACTGTCACCCTCCCATCAAGGAACAGGATTCCAACCCTGTACTTCCTGTCTATGATTTTAATACATTTAGAAGGAAAGACATTTTCTCATTAATTGTATGTCTGCTCTAGACTCTGCAATGACATGTTGCCCAGTGTACAGGTGCTAAAGAGGGAAAAAGAACTGATTTTTAATCTAATCATAGAGTATAGAATTGGCTCTTCTGTTTACAGCCCATAACCTGCAGCCATCTGACCAAACAAGGCAAGTGGCACTGTCTGGTGGAAAGCAGAGCAGAGTTAGACTGGCTGCTCACCTAAAGAAGGAGCTGCATGCATCTTAGAAGGCAAGATAAAATCAGAAAGAAGCTGACAACATTGAAGCTATTATCTGAAACAATCAGGAGGCAGCTGTAGGATGAGGAAGAACTTCTGAAGTCCCTGCAGGCCATGGCTCTCACCTATAAACTGAGAGGAAAAATCAGCCAGCAGCTCTGCATGGGAGGACAGCAAACAGCAGGTGATGAACAGACAAAGAGCAGCATCCTGAAATGCTCTAATGGTTGGTCCTGTGGGTGCTACACATCCTCACACTGCCATGGCTGGCACACAGCTCAGGGTGGCACCAGCTGGGTTATTCCTAATACCAATGTGCAGGCATGAGGTGGGATTGGGTTTACTGGAGGAACACTCACCCTGCTTTCCTCTCCCTGAAGGTAAGTCAGTGAGCCTGCTCTCAACACCCACCAGAAAACAGGAAGGAATTGAATTGGTTTGCTGAGCAGATGCCACCAGGCTGCAGCCAGCAGGGACTGCTTATTTCTGGGGATTAATAGACTCACCTCGGTGCCATGGTGGCTTTGCCTCCAGGGTGAGGCTTTCATTGCAGGCATGGTTGGAGTGATGTGACAAAAAAGGTTAACAATCCTTAAGCCCTGACTCATGACTACAAACCAGATGCAATGGGAAAGAATTTTTCTCCATGTAACAGAGATTTGGTTGAAAAACATTCTTCAGTAAAATGGTTTTGGTTTATTAACACTTTCCTCCACCACAGACATGGATTTTAAAGCTGCCTTCACCCCCTAATTCCTTCCAGAGCACCTCTGATACCTGCCAGAGCACCTCTGATTCCTGCCAGAGCACCTCTGATCCTTGTTAGACTCACCACAAAGGGTATTGGAAATTTTTGCTGATCTTGCACCCAAAAATGTAGTGGCCTCAATTCACAGCCCCTGGGGAACCTCCTTGGGCAGTGACCAGAGCCATTCACACAGCCTGCCCCAGGGATAGTGACTCCACCACTGCCCTGGGCATCCTGGGTCAGGGCTTCACAACCTTTTCCAGGAAGAAATTGTTCCTCATGTCCAACCTAAGCTTTCCCTGGTGCAACTTGAGGCTGTTTCCTCTTCTCCTATCACTTGTTCCTTGGGAGAAGAGACCAACCCCCACCCCACTGCAACCTCCTCTCAGGGATTTGCAGAGAGTGAGAAGGTCTCCCCTGAGCCTCCTCTTCTCCAGGCTAACCAACCCCAGTTCCCTCAGCTGCTCCTCACAACCCTTGTGCTCTAGACCCTTCCCCACCTTCCTTGCTCTTCTCTGTTCACACTCCAGCCAGCACCTCAAGGTCCTTCTTGGAGGGAGTGAGGACTCCACAAACAAACCCAGGACTGGAGATGTGGCCTCAGCAGTGCCCAGTACACAGGAGCAATCACAAGAAGTGTGAAGAGGACTCTGGGTCATTGACCCTCAAAGCATCATTTTTAAAATCATCATTTCTCCCAGACAGATTTGCAGTTTATCTCACTGAACCCAGCAGGCTGATCCTGGATAATGAACCTGTTCCAGATAATGGATGGAAGCCAAGGTGCCAAAAGCAGCTCAGTTGCTCAGGATAAATAAGGGGAATTAACCTCCTGTGTGTATGGTGATGGATAAGCCAATAAAGGTGACTTGTCAGGGAAGAGTTTGCCTGGGCAGGCAGAGCAGGAGCTGTGGAGCAGGAGCTTCTCTGGAGAGCAGAGCAGCAGGAGGAGGTTCAGGGCTCTGACAGGTCCTTCTGCCTGTGAACACCTCCCAGTGAGCTCAGTGCGTTCACTTGGAGGAAGGTAACTGAAGGAAACACCAACAAGAGAAAGCACTCAGGTAGACAGAGCACCAGAAATGCTGCTTGTGGAACACACACAGAGCTTTGGGGCTAAGCATTCCCCGGAAAGAGTCTTGATTTAGAAGGCAAAACCTTTTGGGTTTCATTCCCACTATTGATACAGAAAAACAAGTGCAGATATTTTGAAAGCAGTTGAGATGATGTCAAAACACCCTGACAACCATGAAAGCTTTGCCTCCTACTGACAGCAGCCAGGAAAACTCTGATTTTCTTTGTCTTTTTTTTCTCAGTTTCTATACCAGCTATGCCTTTAGCAGTTGATAGCTGAAGATAGCTCTTGCATTGTCCCAGTTTTAAAAAGCAGCAAAGAAAATCAAACAAATAGTCCAAAGCCTGGGATTCCTCCATCTTTTTCACTTGTAAATCTAGGTATTTTGAATCCTTTTCTTTCTGCCCATTAGAGACATGCAGTAAATGTTTGACCTATCCAACTCATGTATTGTGCTATAAAAACACCTATTCAGTTAACAACCACATGACTTCTGATTTCACTGAGATGCTTCATGTGCATACACTTGATCTGGCTGAGAGGCACAAAAGGTGAGAAAAATATCTCTTATAAAGCATTTTTTTAAAGATAGATGGGTGCTTTCAGGCTTTGTAATCATAGAATTGTCAGAGCTGGAAGGGACCTTAAAGATCATCTAGCTCCAACCCCCCTGCCTGGCAGGGACACCTCCCACTAGATCAGGTTGCCCAGAGCCCCATCCATCATATTGTAACTTGGTTTGCAATCACCATGCTGTAACAACCTGGTTTGCAATCATCATGCTGTAACAACTTGGTTTGCAATCATCATGCTGTAACACCCCCCTAATGGCTTTAGCTTTGGAAAAATAAAAATGAAAATATTTCTTTTCCAGACAACAACAACAAGTGAAAGATAAAGTGTTGTTCCTGGGCCAGGCACCAGTCCACCAGCCTGCCCTTCTCTTCCAGGAACAGCCAAAGTAGGTGCTAGGAACCTCCTGCTCCAAGCAGCAGAGAGCAGTCCCAGGGGATCTGGGACATCAGTGAGGGCAGAGGCTCTGCCTGCTTTGTACCAGGGACCTGCATATCCCCTGCAAACACCTGCACCACCAAGAGAGGAAAAACAGAGAGAAAAAGAGTTTTCCCAGCTCAGCCTCATCTCACTGTGCTCTGCTCCTGCCTAGGCCACCCAGTAAGGGATTATCTTAACCCTTTTGCATCACCTTAACTAAAGCTCAAATGGTTAGGGGTAGTCACTGCAAACAGGACACTGGAATGTGTCTGCTCAGAAGCTTTTTGTTCACAGAGCCCAGGTTAATGACATGCAGATTGTGACCAATTCCTCATGTGGATTTTAGGTTGATGAAATGTAACCCTTTAGGTTTGAGGAAAGTTGAGTTTAAGCTGAACTATCAAGCAGAGACAAAGGGGAGGAGATGCTCACACTGCAGTGGCTGTGGCTGGTTTCTGATCTCCTCCCATCTTCTCCCTCCCATTCATGGCCAAGGCACCATTGAAGATCAAACACTTGTCCAGAGGAAAACACAAAGTCAAAATCTTTTACCAAAAGACAAGAAAGAGACAAAACCAATATAAAGACTGGTTTCTGAAGGCAGCTAAAGCTGCAGAGGGATTCTGCATCTGCACTTCTCCTGATTCCCCATCTCTCTGCTGAAGTTCAAACATCTTGTGAACAAATAAGAACAAAAGTTGATGCATGAGCAATCCCAGCACCGGGATACAGCAGACCTTATGTTGCCCCAGTGATGGGTAGGTTTAGCTATCAGCTCCTTCTGAAGCGACTGACATTGAGAGACTTCTGCCTGTGAGGCACCAAAAGGAAATTTCAAGGGTAAACTTTGAAGAACAATTCATTACAGGCTCATTGACATTAGTACTATTTGATCTCTTCAAGTCACAGCTTTACCTCTTTGAATTAATAAATTCAGTTGAAAATACCTTTGGGGCTAATGGAAATACAGGAGAGAGTCCAGCAGGGGCTAGGAAGATGCTGAGAGCACTGGAGCATCTCTGGCAGGAAGAAAGGCTGAGAGCCTTGGGGCTGCTTAGCCTGGAAAAGAGCAGCCCCAGAGGGGAGCTGCTCAATGCCCAGCAAGAGCTGAAGGCTAGGGGCAAGAGGCTGGGGCCAGACTCTGCTCAGTGGTGCCCAGGGCCAGCCCAAGGGGCACTGGGGACAAAGTGGAAGCCAAGAGGTTCCAGCTGAGCAGGAGGAGAAGCTTGTTTGTTGTGAGGGTGTTGGAGCCCTGGCCCAGGCTGCCCAGAGAGGCTGTGGATTCTCCTTGTGTGGAGAGATTCCCAAGGCAACTGGAGGTGACCCTGGGCAAGCTGCTGTGGGTGACCCTGCTGGAGCAGGGGGTTGGACTGGATGATCCCCAGAGGTCCCTTCTAACCCCAACCATGCAGGGTTTCTGGGATACCGTGTGATCCCTTTGTCATATCTAATAAATTAAATCTTGTAGCATGCATATAGAGAAATTTGCATTGAAATCAACAAACTCAGTTCAGTTTCCTTTCCATTCATAGGATTTTTTTCAACAGTTTGTTATCATCATTATGCTTCTCAGATGTAATTTCAACAGAATCTTTTCACAAAGGTGTTCCTTTCCCAACACAAGCCAAACCTCTCATTAGAAACCTCCACTGCCTCCATTGAGGTGGATGAGCTCTGAAGAGAGAGGTCTCAAACACTAAGTGCAACCTGAACATTACAACATAAACACAGCTTTGATTTTCCACAGGTAGACACAGCAGGATGTGGCAAACCTGGCTGCCATTCATACATATTCATGCCCTGAGCATCTCATTTGTCTTTACTTAATACAAATTGCACCTGTCTGTTAGGGCAGAAACTCAGCCTGCCATCACTTTAACTGTTCACAGCCATGGATTAACAAGATTTGCAAGGAAGTGCACAAATTAGGGACACCATCCGTTGTTTCCCCATTATCCCACCAGCACCAGGTGCAGGTGAGCATCATCTGCTCAGCTCATGCAGGAAATTCTCCCAGCAAACACCAGATCTCTCAGCTGAAACCCCTCCCTAACTATGAGTAGCACTACATGTTCTCCATAAACTTAATTTCTCATCTTATCAATCACAGCACTTGTGTTCCTGTAGGTCACCATCCCCTCGGCACAATGTTTTCCAGCCCCCATGTGGTGCCATGATAACCCAGCTGAGCAGCTCACCCCCAGGCCAGACAGCATGGACCCTGCTGGGCTGCATTTTCCCTCAGTTCTGATCCTTTCTCATGGAGGAAATCAGATCAACTCTGCCAGAAATGGTAACTTTCCTCATGTCATTTGTTACTGCCTGAGAGATTTTGTCTCTTCTCCTGCAGGCAAGAACAGATCAGAAACAGCAGCTGCTGGTTTCAAAGGTTCACACTTAGAGGACTCACTCCTCACATCCAACCACCAGCTCTGCTCTGGTGTTACCCAAACCACCACCCAACCACAGGCCACTCATTCAGATCTTCACTCTGGATTCTGCTTCTTCAGTTCCTCCAACCATCAACCAAAATCACAGCAGCCTGGGATGGGAACCTCCATGGACAATCCCAGGTGGGAATTCTCATGCCTCTCCCTCACACCTAACACCCTCCAGAAGGATGAAGCCCAAACTACAAACCTTCTCACCTACAGGTGTTAACCTGCTCTGCACCATCTCTGTGACCCTCATTGCTCCACTAAAGCCACCTCTGCACGTAGCTGCCAGCAAACAGACAGAGGATCTCTTTAGGGGACACTTTTATGGACCAAAATCTGCCCAAGTGCTGCTTTGATAAAACTTAATATCTGCCACAGGCCAGGACTGGGCTGGTCACCAGAGGAGAGGCAGATCCTCTCTGTGCTCCTCACTGTGCTTATGGAGGTAACAGACACCACCAGAGCCCCCACTCAACCAGTCTGCAGGTCCAAGCTCCACCTCAACCTCCTCTTCTGGCCAAAGGAAGAACCTTCCCTGCTAAGTAGTTACCTGGATTTAACAGTTAACATCACTATGTGCTTCTCCACACACTCCTAACTCATACAACAGCTAATTACTATGATAATCTTCACTGCCTGCAAAACAGACAACCCACACCCTTCAAGAAGATCTGATACATCAACAGAAATCCTACACAAGGATGAGTCAGAGCAAAGGAGGATGAAGAGAGGGAAGAGTCCTGGGGCTTTGTCTACAGCTGGTATCAGAGCTGCTAGAACCCCATTTCCTCCCAGAGAGCATTCAGGAGATAAAAAAGTCTTATTAAGAAGTGGGAGAGGGAATAGGTGAAAATTTGCACATGCTTCAGGATCTGATGGCAAAGGGAAAAAAATGACTTTGAAAAGTACTTGCTGTAGAACTGACTAAGGAGCAATTTGTTTCCCTAATTATTTATAAATAATAAATGGCTAAATGCCTCATTTGCTAATAAAGCAGCTAATTCTCAGAGTTCTCTGTGTGATTGGCAGATGAAGAGGTTTGTCTGAAGCAGTGCCTCAGTGTCTCACCCAAGAGATAATTTTACATGTGCTGTCTCCTACAAAGGGCTGGGCTGGCTTCTGCTGCATTTCCAGGCATTTGGGGGGTAAGAGATGTCTGGATCTCACCCTGAGGATGAGAATCCATCATCATCAGGAGGAGAACACTCCCATAAAGCCACAGGAACCACAGAATCATTATGGTTGGAGAAGACCTCTGAGATAGGAAGCCACACCTCAAGCAGGTGCACATGGATGCAGTTGGCTGAGGGTGAGGGATCCACAGAGGCTGGGACCTGCCCCAGCAGTGGGACTCACTTCTCTCTCTTCTCTGCACTTCACACCAGATCCCTTCTTGGCTGCTGTGCCCTCACCACCTGGATTGGGATGTTCCACACAGTTTGACAGAGAAAATTGTGCCCTAGAGCAAAGCTCTGGCTCCAGTGCCTCCAGGTGATGCTGGCCTGAGGCTGTGGTCCTCACCCCTATGTAAGCTGATGCCTGTTGGGACATTTCCCACATCTCCAGGGACCAGATGAGGAAGAGGAGCCCCAGCTTCTCCCAGTGCAATGCTGGATCCCAACAGAGGGTTGGTGCAGCACAGAGTGGTGGACAGAAGAAGCTGCTTGAAGCAGAAATCTCTCTGTAGCAATGATACACTGAGTTTTTATGGATATCAGACACTCCCCACAGCTGTGGATTTAGAGCCACAAGATCCCTATTAAGTTTTCTAGACAGGAGGATTCCATTATGGGATTTGGAAGAGGAAAGGAAGGTGATGCCCTGAGTCTCTTTCAGCTGGCAGCATGTAAGTTCAATGAGGTTTTGGTGAGAGTTGGAGGCTTGGCACACTCAGCAAGCTGGAATTGTAGTTTCTAGTGACCCAGGAACAGAGCCAAGCACACATTAACAGCAAAGCAATTACTCCTGACAGCACCCACCCAATGTCAGGTCAGAACAGACAGGAGGTGAATGGGGACTTGAAGTAACAGAATGTGAACTGAGGAAAGTCAAAATGCTATTTTCCTTTCCAAAAAGGTGGATTCAAGGTTTGAAAGCACAGGAGATACAGGGACAGGTAACATTAAAGTTCATGTTCCCTTCTTCCCAACCAGTGAGCTCTGTGAAGTCCCAGACATAATGACAAACTAACTGGGATAGACACCAGTGGAGAGCTTGGACCTGGGAAATGATAAACCAATTCCTTCCTGTGCCTTTGTGCCCTGAAAGGGGAGAAAAAACTCCAAAGGTCTGAGCAGGGAGTGGGATCTGGGGTAGAGACGGAGTGGGGAGGGGACAGGGATGGGGTAGAATGTGGATGAGGATGGGGACATGGATGGGAATAGGGATGGACTAGAGATGGGGTGGGATGGGCATGGGGATAGCAATGAGATAGAGGTGGGGTAGGATTGGGAGAGGGATGAGAGAGATGGAATGGGATGAGGACATGAATGGGATAGGGATGGAATGAGAATGGGATAGAGACAGAATGGGATGGGGACAAGGAGAGGGATGGGATAGGGATGGGGGAGTGAGGCTACAGTGCCAGGGAGTGCTCATCCCCCAGAATCTGCTCCAGTACTCAGGAAATGCTCCATACCAGTCCCACCACTGGGATGGATTAATGGCATCTTCCTCTGGTCTACCATCAGGAGGAGCTGAACTCCACCTGCTTACAGGTGCATTCCTGGAGGCTTCTAAGGTCCTGCTTTTGAAACAGAAGGATTTGATCATTCCCAGGGCAGATCCTCAGATAAGGAGCTATTGCTTTCAGTGGCATTTAGTGAGTTTCCCAAGATAAACCTCCAGCAGAGCACTTCCATACTGAGGGATGCTCTCTGCATGCATGTGTAATTAAGTGCCTTACATTACTCACAGAAAGATGCAAATGAGTGCAGTGCATTTTTGAAGCTCTGACATGAAAAATATGTTTGGGGGTGGAAGAAAAAAGTGGATAGCTGGTCACAGCTGTTCTTGGGATGCAAACTATCCAACCTGTAAGCTGGAACAAGCCATGCCAAAATATTTCCTCAGGAGTTATTACAGCCTCTGTGCTTGCAGACAACTTGAGCTGGAAAGGTACCAGACACAGAGGCTATAACCAGGATGTTATTCACAGCCTTAATATCTCTTAAAAGTTTATTCTGCTAATATTTGTTTGGCTTAGCAGGAGAAGCACCCAATTGTCTGCTAATTGCCTGCAGAATTGCTTCTAGGGGGTGCAGTGTCCTGTGCAAACCCAGCCTGCTACTGCCCTGTGGTGACAGCATGCACAGTGATTCCCTTCCTCCCTCACAGAAACACCCAGGCAACATTACTGGACAAAATGGGGTTTGTTATGAAAATAGATTAAAAAACCAACCCACCCCAACCCTGTGCTTCCTTCCATGTTCAATATGCACAAGAACACCTGCAGGAGCAGGCTGCTGAGAGCCTGATGTGCAGCCACACGGAGCACAACTTTATTAACGACTGCATCCTCAGCCACTAATCCAAAACCAACTCTGCTCTGGTGTTTGCTTTTCCTTTTCCTTAGGCATTTGCAGAATTGTGGTTTACATCTCATGGTTGGGAAAATGCATATTGTGATCCTTGTTTTCTCTTCTGTTTTCTGTTCCCAGCCAGGAAACCTTTCTAATTCATTAAAAATCTCATTTGTTACATTGCTTTCCAATTAACTTTGCCCTCTTGTTTTCCATATTTAATCTGTTTCTGAAAGGCACTGTGAGCCCAAAATCTGTGCCTGCCTCTGAGAAAGGGACTAATCCTGATCCCACCACAGATCAGTGCCACCCACAGGAAAGCAAACAGCAGCTTCCTACTCCTCAAATCACTTCGGTTGGAAGAGAGCTTTAAGATCAAGTCCAACAGTTACCCAGCACTGCCAGGTCACCACTAAACCATGGCCCTCAGCTCCACATCTACTGCCCTGGTGCTCATTTTTTAGCTCCTACACCTCACACTGCAACAACAGTGGGGTTGGTTAGCCTGGAGAAAAGGAGGCTCAGGGGAGACCTCACTCTCTACAACTCCCTGAGAGGAGGCTGGAGCCAGGTGGGGCTTGGGCTCTTCTCCCAAGGAACAAGTGCTAAGACGAGGAACTGACCTCAAGTTGTGCCAGAGGAGGTTTAAGCTGGCCATGAGGAACAGTTTCTTCCCCAAAAAGGTGGTCAAGGCCTGGCCCAGGCTGCCCAGGGCAGTGGTGGAGACACCATCCCTGGAGGGGTTTCAGAGCCATGGAGATGTGGTGCTGGGGGCCATGGGTTAGTGGTGACCTGGCAGTGCTGGCTAACAGTTGGAGTGGGTGATCTTAAAGCTCTCTCCCAACCAAAATGATTCTATAACAAGACTATAAATAAGTGAAATCCCCAGGAAATGACCCTCTCAGGCTGCAGACAAATGGTTTCCTGCTGAAAGCAGAGAGAGGACAGAAAGTATCTTTGCAAGCATCAGCAAAAGGGAAGAGTCATTGCTGGAGCTGGGAGAATTAGAGGCTAACAATGATATGTTGTAGAGCTGTAACTCAACAGGGGAAGATAATGACCTGTGATTTGAGTCAGGACCTGTGGGACAGTGATATATGTATTTTATTTATTGCATCTTGTCTGTCCTGAATGTCACCTCTCCACTGCAGCTACAGTGAGGGCTGGTGGCAGAGGAACTGGGTGATTTATGAAAGCAAAACTACCTTTTGGCTGGTGGTTGTGCATTTAAAGTTCTCAAAGCAAACAGCAGTTTAGCCTTGGGCAGGGGGAACCTGTGGGGTCTAGAGTGACCCCAGAGAGCCTGAGGGGGGATGTGGGAGCCGAGCCTGCACAGGGTGGACAGACAGACACAGCTCCAGTGTCCACCCCAGGAACCACAGTCACAGGTTCAGCAGAGGCTAATGCACTGGTGGATCCATAGAGAAGAGGGAGGAGGAGGTGTTAGAATGGTTTCCTACCCCAGAAGATGCCTAATTTTAAACACAGGATTAGAATTTGGAAATAAATGCCACACAAAATCAAGGTTTCTCCTCTTTTCTCCAGCTCCCAATCCATAAAGCACTAATTATTGTCCTAAAAGAATATTTTTCTGTTACTTACACCAGGTCATTTTAACAGACTGTGGTTTCCTGTTCCCTGGGGTCTCTGCTGGCCAGAAGGGCCCAGTCTGAGCAAGGTCTCCTCCCCCTTGAGGAGTTTTGGCTGCAGAGACATGTCACACATGGAGACTGCAGACATCCACTGGTTAGGAAACAGTTCCTTTAGCTCTGGTGGAAGCTGGCACTGGAAATTCCTTCTCTGCCTTTGGCTTGTGCAGAAAATGACAAAGTTTCATTGAAGTGTTTGCAACACATTTGATAGCCTCCACCAGAGCATGTCCTCTGCATGCAAAGCATCACAATTAGCACAGAGGCACTTAGCGTATCTGGAGTTTCTTAAAGGGAAAATTACTTCAAGGAAGCTGTAAACATTGTGCTTTTGGGCATCTCCTAGCTGCTATCCAACAGCATCTAAAGGCCAGGCTCAGGCTTTCAGGCAGCTTTAGTGCTAGGGGAAGAGAAATCATTTACCTCCCTGGCTTGCAATTGTTAGCTGTAAATAATTCTTATTTCCTTGTCTTTCCTTCATCCACCTCACTGCATCTGGACCTGTGAAGACTTCACCAGGACAAATTTTGTCTCTCCATGTGTATGTGTGATGCTGCCCAGGAGACTGATGGAGCAGGGAAGTGTCTCTCACAGATGCACACAGCACTCTTCACAGAACCATCACGGGTGGAAGAGACCTCTGAGGTCATCAAGTCCAACCTTTGGCCCAACACTGCCATTCTCACCTCTAAACCATGTCCCCAAGCACTTCTCTATATTTTATGAACTTCCAGGGGTGGTGACTCCACCACCTCCCTGGGCAGCCTGTTCCCAGAAACCACAAGTAGAAGTAGAAAATTATTATCATTATAGCACAGAAAAATGTTGGTTGAAACCTGGATCAGAAAACATTCTGTTGATGTTCTTCCAGGATATGCCTCCCAAAAAAGTACAGTCCAAAGCTGTTTATGGAAATTAATTCTAATAGCTTCCTAGAATCTTCTGCTGGAGCTGTAACATTTCACATTACACACATCTTGCCACAAAAAGGATAACAAGCATGGGATAGATGGAATTACCAGGCACAGTTCTTATCTGTTCCTCTACATTACTGCACTGGGTCTGAAGTGACATCTTGTAGCTATTAAAAGCACAGCAAATTGCCTGTGATTAGCAAGGAAACCAACCCATTACCCTAACACAATTCTCTCTTCTCCATCTGAAGCCCATGGCAATCACTAACTGTCCCCTGAAAAACCACTTTGCATCCCAGTTACTCCCAGGTCTGGGGAGAAGCTTTTAAGCCATTAATGAAATGATTTGATCATTGAAGTACCTCCCACACAGCACCTTCTCTGGGCCTGCATCCCTTCTGCTCTGGCAGGATGCTGGGATGCAGGAGGAATAGCCAGGTTCTGTTCACCAAGGGACTGAGGCCAAAGCAGCAGTGAATGGTCACTAAAATGTGCTCTGAAGATCAAGAACTCCTAGACTTTATAAATCAACCATAAACATGCAAAATGGAACATGAAGTGGGTCTTTTCTTGAGGTTTTCTTTTGGGTGGTTGGTTGGTTTGGGGGAAGGCTGTTTGGTTTTTTGCAGCTTGGAGTTTCTGGGGCTGTTTTGGGGTTTTTTCTTATTTTGGGTTGATTGGTTGAGTTTTTCTTGCAATAATCCAAAGTACATAGAGTTTTCCAGCTCACACTAGGGATCTCTGAGGCACAACCTCCTCTCACCATATTTCATCCAATGGATGAATATAGGACTTCAGATCTGCCTCTGCAGCCCCTTTCAGGCTGAGGCTGAAGTGAAGCAAAGTGACCAGTGATGACCCTGATCACATCACCAGCTTCAGGGACATGACAGAGCCAAGCCCATGGTCTCTCCAGGGCTGGTGGGTAGAGGGCAGCTCACATCAGTCTGGGCTGAGCAGGTCAGGGGTGGCTACAACTGCTCCACAGCCATGCTGGTCATTCAGAGCAGCACTTGGGGAACTCCTCCTAGGAGCACCCTGCACCTGAACCAGCAGGTTAGACATAGGGGTCAAGATGCTCAGGTAGCAAAACCCATTTAGGGAATGTGAGCACCCAAAAATCAAGACCAGCAAGCTGAACTGCTCCCCAGCAAAGCTCTAGCAAAGGGAATGTGGTGCTGCTCTGTAGAACCATTCTGGTTGGAAGGGATCTTTCAGATCACCAGGTCCAACCATTGCCCAGCACTGCCAAGGTTCAGGATGTGGCTGCAGCAGACTGCAGGTGTTTTAAGTCAATAGTCCACAAAGACTGCTCTGTCTTTAAAAACTAAACCCAAAATCGTGTTCTGTCTTTGAGGGAACAGTCATTGCCTAGAGCCAGGCCTTCTGAGGGGCAGCAGCAGCAGCAATAACTCTTTTACAGAAGCACTGGAAGCAATTCTGAGCTGTTTCTGGGGATGGGAATCTTGTTTCTCTTGGCACTGAACAAACCTGTAACCAACAGGATTTTCCTAACAAACTCAGAGATCAAGGCTGGAAATGGAAACTGCAGAGGGGAGGAAAGCATCCAGCCCCCAGACCTCAGTAGGGAACCTCTCAGTGGTGGGAGCTGGCTGGTCTGGGGCACCACAAACCACACTGGTTTTCAGCTTCACCACAGGGCAATAAAAGGAGAAAATGAAAACTTGGCTCAGCTGTGGAGTGGGAGAAGGTTGGTTCAGAGTTCATGGCTGGAAGCAGCATCTCCCCAACCCTAGTGCTGGGGCAACTTCACACTCCCAGGACATGATGCAGGTTGAACCATCTGCCTTTTTGGTGAGATAACCACCAGTTTGGGGGAAGCACAGGAACTATTGGCTCTTTTAAATACTTCAGAAGAGTAATCAAAGCTCATGCAGAAATCTTCTTTATTTTGGCAGATTCAGCTTTCCTGAAACCAAGCCACCCTAAACCACAGCCTCTTTATCCCTTTAATGAGGCTTCCTTCAATATTTAGACCCAAATATTATGATTGCAGTTATTAATTAGGCTTTCCCTGAGTACAGCTCTGTATGGGACTCATTTCCTGAGAGTGTCTCCACAAAAGCACCTGACAGCATGACTCAAGGAATTACACACAAAAACGATCTGTGTTTTCTAGCCACACATCTTCTGTTCTGAACAATTACAACTTAAATCAATCACCAGCAATCCATAGCTTACTCCAGTGCATCAACATTGCATGAATATGGAAATCAATGTTTGCACATGCAAATCAATGACTAAGTGGTTAGTGACCATTTGTATTCAGAAGCAGCAAGATTTCAACAGACACATTGACACCAGGAGCAAAGGTTTCCAATATCAGCATTAATCAGTGAACAGTAAACACACAGAAATCCAGTTAGAAATAAAAACAAAGTAATACTAAACAAAGAAAAAAACCCTAGATTGACTATTGAATCCCAGACTGGTGGAGGTTGGAAGGGAGCTCTGGGGATCATCCAGTCCAACCCCTCTGCTCCAGCAGGGGCACCCACAGCAGCTTGCCCAGGATCACCTCCAGCTGGGCTTGGAATCTCTCCCCACAAGGAGACTCCACAGCCTCTCTGGGCAGCCTGGGCCAGGGCTCCAACACCCTCACAACAAACAACTTTCTCCTCCTGCTCAGCTGGAACCTCCTGGCTTCCAGTTTGTGCCCAGTGCCCCTTGGGCTGGCCCTGGGCACCACTGAGCAGAGTCTGGCCCCAGCCTCTTGCCCCCAGCCTTCAGCTCTTGCTCAGCACTGAGCAGCTGCCCTGTGGGGCTGCTCTTCTCCAGGCTAAGCAGCCCCAAGGCTCTCAGCCTTTCCTCCTGCCACAGATGCTGCAGTGTCACAGAATCCTAGAACTGCCAGAGTTGGAAAGGACCTTAAAGACCACCTAGTTCCAACCTCCCTGCCTGCCAGGGACACCTCCCACTAGATCAGGTTGCCCACAGCCCCATCCAGCCCGGCCTCAAAACCTTCCAGGGATGGAGCTTCCACAGCTTTGTGTGGGCTGTATCAGCCATTCATCTTCCAATCAATAATGCAAATACAATTAATCTGGAATTCATTTTTTTCTAGCAAATCCAAACATCAAGTATGCCACAAAACTTTGGAGGTTTGCTGGTTTGCAAGCTTGAGGCCAGCCATGGGGTTTGCACTTCCAGCTGCTTTTGGGCACAAGCTAACACTGGAGCTGCTGCTCCCAGCTAGCCCAAGCAGCAAAGCAGCTAATTCACCTTTCAGTATTTCCTCTGCCATTAACCAAAACCACTAGTTCTCCATCCCACAGAAACAAGCAGGCATGAAGTTCTTCAGCTGCACCATGATCTTTTTAAGGCTGTCCTGCTCTTGTTCCTCCTCAGAACCACAGAATCATCACTGTTGGAAAGGACCTTCAAGATCACCAAGTCCAACCAACAGCTCTGCACTACTGTTATCCCTAAACCACCCCCTAAGTGCCACACCTATGATGTGATCAACCTTTTCCCTTCTCCTTTCATTCCTTATCTCCATTCCCATTACCCACCCTGTCTGCTGCTAAAAAGCAGCAGATTTGAGCCCAAGCAGCTGTCCTAACCTTGCAGATCTGAACTCCTCCCTCTGAGGACATCCCACACCTCAGGTTCCACCTCCCACAGCCACGCAGGAGGGAGAGGTTTGGCCCTCAACATGTTTATGGCTCCCACCAGCCTCCAAGTCCTCCAGCACTAAAGCACTAGCCCCCTCTGCTCCCATCTGCACATCTCTCAGGGGTGGAAGTCATCTGAAGGCTGGGTCCTGCTCCTACCTTGCCAAATTAACTCCATTGGGTAACTAATGACCCTTGGGGTTTCCTGCTGAGAGTTCTCCAGGCTCTGTGACACAGCTTACTCGTGGGGGAAGTTATCTCCTTCAGCTAAGCACATCCCCAAATCCCAGTGTTTCTGAGCTGCTTTCTTCATCTCCTCTCCACANTGTTGGTTTTTTTGCTTCTGGAGGGGTTTTTGGGTGCTCTCTGGGATGATGTTTCCAGGGGGGTTTTGGGGGGTGGGCTTTAACAGACTGATCAGTTCTTGGTTTATTCTTCAGCCTGGCTTTGGATATTCTTAAGGACCTGTACACATGCTTCAGGCTGGAGCATGTTTAGATACAAAGCACACAAGGCACCTATAAAAACCCCAAAAAACTACCCTGTAAAAGTAGAAGTTTACAGAAGTAGAACAAATACAGAGTGGCTTGACCAAGGTTAGAATCAGTACTTAAGGTACCTAGGAAAAGAAAGATAAAAAGAGATTGAAATGGCTCTTGAAAAGGGCAGATTTGGGCACAGCAGCCAGCGTGGTGGAGCGAGGAAATTGCTGCTCTCACTGTGAGTGTCACCTTCCAAAGGCAAACTCTCAGTCCTCATTATCTAAACCCAGACAAACCTTCTCCTCCCTTCAGCAGTTTGATGCCAGCTATGAAAACTTCAGCCTCAGGATCTCTAGCAGCTGCTGCTGAGAAGAGGGGATGTGGGGTCACAGGGGGTCTCTGGGGGTGTTTCAGGATGCAGATTGCACATCTGCAGAACACAAACACAACCACCTTGGTCAGAGGTTTCTCTGTGAATGAAGGCCAGGGTTGGAGCTCCTGTTTACAAGTGGTTTCATCAGTGGAGGCACATCTCCACCAAGGAAGCCTGCAGAGAGCTTGCAGCCACACATTTCTCCTGGGACTGGCACTTGCTGCACACTTGCAGCTTCAGCTCACTTCTCTTCTTAGAATCATAGAACCATTTCAGTTGGAAGAGAGCTTTAAAATCATCAGATCCAACCATTTCCCAGCATTGCCAGGTCACCACTAACCCATGTCCCTCAGCACCACAGCTCCAGGGCTTTGAAACCCCTCCAGGGATGGTGACTCCACCACTGCCCTGGGCAGCCTGGGCCAGGCCTTGACAACCCTTTTGGGGAAGAAATTGTTCTTCACGTCCAACCTAAACCTCTCCTGATGTAACTTGAGGTTGTTTCCTCTTATCCTGTTGCTTGTTCCTTGGGAGAAGAGAACAACCCCCACCTGGCTCCAGCCTCCTCTCAGGGAATTGCAGAGAGTGAGAAGGTCTCCCCTGAGCCTCCTCTTCTCCAGGCTAACCTACCCCAGTTCCCTCAGCTGCTCCTCGCAACACTTGTGCTCTAGACCCTTCCCCACCTTCCTTGTCCTTCTCTGGGCATAGTCCAGCACCTCAATGTCCTTCTGGGAGTGAAAGGCCCAAACCTGAACCCAGGACTGGACATATGGCCTCCCCAGTGCCCAGTCCAGGAGGCTCTGCCCTGGAGCTGCAGTGAGAGCCAGATGTGGACACCAGAATGCAGTTGAACACAGGGGCCCTAGCTAACCAGCTGTGGCCATAACCACTGACTGACCTAGCAAAGCTGCCCTCCAGCTGACCTCACCACTGTTGACCTCAATGTCTTTACCAATACCTCAGTAAAAGAGCAGGGCAATCCATCTCTTACAGGCTGTAGGGAGAGCATCCAGCTCCACAGAGCCCCAGTGTGGTGGCAGGCAATGCTTAATGAACAGCAGTTTTGGCCTTGACCTAACAGATTTGTGTTGTTGGCTTCATCTCACCTGCTCTAAACACCTTGCTGCCCCTTCCCTCCTCTCCTGACCTTCATAATAATTCAGCTGGCTTTAGTATTCCAAAGCAGCAAGATTCAGTTACTATCAGTCTGGCTCTCAGCAGTAGACCTCACCCATCTGCTCATGGAAATTACCTGGAGAGGTTAGAAAGCCAGGAGATGGGGCACCAGGACCCACCTCCTGCTGTCAGGCAGGATACTCTGGTGATCTTCAACCTTAATTATATGTGCACTTCATAAGGGTCTTGTTGAGGGGTGGGGGGAGTAGAAAGATGTTAAAAATTAACATACTGTGATGAATATGAAGCAGAATCCTAAAAAAGTGCTATGGAGGGAAGATCATCCAGACCACACACCATCATGGGGCACAAAAACATACACAGTCCTAGAATCTTCAACCCCATGGAGGGGTTGGAAGGGAGCTCTGGGGATCATCCAGCCCAACCCCCTGCTCCAGCAGGGTCACCCACAGCAGCTTCCCAGGGTCACCTCCAGCTGGGCTTGGGAATCTCTCCCCAGAAGGAGACTCCACAGCCTCTCTGGGCAGCCTGGGCCAGGGCTCCAACACCCTCACACCAAAGATGTTGTATAAGAAGTGTTCATTAACAACATTTATTCCTATAATCATTTCCCAGCTGGAAGGTGAGAGAGGCTTCACATGAGACTTGTCTCACACAGTTTCCTCCTCAGAAAGATCTACTGCTTTTCTTGGATCTTCAGAGAAGCACCCACTACCACCAAGGGAGGTACTGATTGCCTGAAACTGAAGCCAGTAAGATCCACATCATGACAGAGTGGTTGAGGCTGGAGTGGACCTCTAGGGTCCATCTGGTCCCACCTCCTGCCCAAGCAGGATCACCCACAGCCAGCTACCCAGGACCATGTCCTGATGACTTTTGAGTATCTCCAAGGATGGAGACCCTCCAGGCTCCCTGAGCTGCCTTGTCCAGTGCTTCATCACCTCACAGTGAGAAAGTGGTTCCTGAGGTGCAGACTGGCTCTACCCAACTGTGGAGCTCTCTGTCTATCTCCTTCAAATGAAAATATTTCCCAAATTCCTTAGGGATGAGTCCTTGCAGGCCACTGGGAATCCCACCCATCCACCTCTAGCTGCTCCTGTTCTGGGTATAGATCTGATCAATGTGATTTCAGCAGTTAGTGCCTCTGTTCTCTTCCACAGCTGGAACTGTTGGATGGAATCATCTTTATTGGCTTGCTTTTGTCTTTTTCTGTTAGATTTGTTTTCCATAAGCTTTCTGGTCCTTCCCCACTTGCTCTGAAGATTAAACCTTTACAGAGACATTCTTTCTGGAGCTCTTCTGCTCACTCTTGTTCCTTTGGCCCATTTAGGTACTTTTAATCCATAAATGAAGCATCTTAACCCAAATATTCTATATTTTCCTAAATCATTCCTGTTATCTAGTATGAAGGGCATCAAGTCTCTCCATCACCCTGGAAGTTCATCCACCAGCTGGGCAGAAATCCTTTCCTGTAGCCACAGCAGAAAGTCCAAGGCTGTTTTCCATTTCACCTCCATCCTTTCCCACAGCTCCTGGGCTGCTCCTAAACACTTTTCCCTTTTATTTGTGACTGTGCAAAGCTGAAAGTTCACTTCTAGATCTTTCAATGAACTAATGATGTTTAGAAACATTTCTCTACAGGTCATGTTTGCTGTAAGTTTGAAGACATCTTCATTTCTGTTGGCTTTTGGGTTGTTTCTTTAATGCCTCTGCAATTCTCAATATGTTCACTGACATTTAGACTCCAGAAAGCCAGTGGGAAAATTAGATGTGCTTTAAATTAGGGAGCACTGACCCTCTGGGTTTGAGGGGGGGGGTTGTTTTTATGCAGCAGCCACCTTGGCTTCAGATGGTTCAGTAACTGCTGAGAGCTCAGAGCCCCATCAGCTGTGCTCCTTTTGGTGTTTGGGTCCTGATGTCCTAGGATATTCCCTCTCAGCGACATCACTAGGAAACTCCAGTTTTAAACAAGTGTTGCAACCCTAGATAGGGCAACTGCTACCCAAACTGTGGTCCCTGCCTGCCCTTCACTCTCCTGAGCAAGGAGGTTCTCAGCATCCTTGGGCAGGATGGACTCCTCCAGTGTCCCAGCCTAGCCATGCCTGTGGTGGGGTTTTTGTCTGGCTGATTTGGTCAAGCTTTGCTTAGGGGATTCTGGAGGGGTTTTTAGTTGGATTCCATTCCCCCTTCCAGGAGCTGAACCTGAAGAAGCTCCAACATCTTTCTCCTATTCCAGTAGGATTCTAGAGTCAGAAGTGTTTGGAATTGAGCATGGTTTTGGTGAATGAACATCATCCCTTGCTTCATTCTTCAGGCTGAGCTCTCCCAATTTTCCAGCCCTATTGTAGCTGACTTGGGCTTTGCCCACATGACAACCACAGAAGATGAATTCTTGAGGGAATGATAGTGAATGAACTCTGTGGACAGCTGCAGGAGTGGCAGAGCTTGGCTGAACAGGACAGTGACTGGAGCTCCAGAAACATCCCCACTTGTGAAAAAAACCAACGACCCACCAGCAAGGAAATGAAAGGGAAAAAGGTTAAAGTATCCTTAAGAGATTATTAACTTGTCCCAGTTTTACTTGTAGAGCTACAAATGCAGACCTGCAGGAGGACCTGGGCTATCAGAGCAGATGAAGCCCTATTACATTGCAGCACTGCCAGGCACAAGGCTGTTCAGCTCAGTGAACCATCAGCTCCTACAATAAATGAGCAGTTTATTGACCTTTCAGTGATTGAGACAGAACTAAAAGCCAAAAATACTCCAGCAGTGAGCAGGCAACATGGGCCATCACTCTGGAGTTTCTAGCTGGCAGTGGGAGAGCAGCTCTGAAGGTCACTGCAGAGCTTCTTCTGCAGTCTGACATGGATTGCACTGAACTTCTGCTAAGTAACCCAAAGGTTCTGCCTTTATGCTCACTTAACTCCTCAGGCATTTTTCCTTAGGACCACATCTATCTGCTCCTCTAAGCTTTGCTGCCATACACCAGGAGTGCCAAATTTGGGGGAGGAAAAAAGAATATATGATCATTATCTTCCCACCCCAAGGGCACGTTCACACTTGCTGATTTCTGGCACTCCAGCTGTGACATCTCTGTCAAAGGGAATGGTCATAACATTAAACCTGGCCTTGCTTAAGTTCTGAGCTTTAGAAGGTGCCCAAAACAGAGTGAGGGCTATACCTGGGGACAGCACCTCTGACATTTCCATATCTTATGATGTAACAAGACAAAGGAGAAATAGCTGCTTCTAAATATTCATACCTCACAGAATGGTTTGGGCTGGAAGGGACCTTGAAGTTCATCTAGTTTTAACACCCCAGTCATCGGCAGGGACACCTGCCACCAGACCAGGCTGCTCCAAGCTCCATCCCACCTGGCCTTGAACTCTTCCAGGGTTGGAGCATCCACAGCCTCTCTAGATAATCTGTTCCAGTGTCTCACCACCCTCACAGTGAAGAGCTTCTTGATGACATTTACTCTCAGTCTCCCCTTCTACAGTTTAAAACCCTCACTCCTCATCCTATCAGTACACTTCCTAAAAAAGTCCCTCCCCATTTTTCCTGTAGGCTCCCCTTAATTACTGGAATGCTGCTAGAAAAGTCTCACCAGAGCTTTCTCTTCCCCCAAAGACCAACTCACTTCTAAATTTATGGCATGATTTTTTGGCTCAGGATCTTGATTTCCCACCAGCTGAGTCACCCAAGCTTGAAGAGACAATATCTCCTAGTCTCTCCCTTTGCCCCAGGGAGCTACAATAAGGCTTCATAAAGCAGAAGAGCTTCTGCAGGGGATGTGCAAATCATTTCCCTCTGAAACACAGCCTAGGGGTTACTGCACTGCTCTGGGCCTGGCCAGTGCCCCAGGAGGTCTCTGCCCCTTCTGCCTTCAATCCCAATCCACGTGCTCCTAAATCCAGCTCCTGAATCCAGTTCCCACCTGGCACTGAGTCCAGTCTGGGACTTGCCCAGTGCTGCCCCAGCACCAGTGGTGACAGTGACATCCTTGCCCCCAGGGCTTGGTTCCAGCTTGGTTTGTATCTCTTTGGATCTAGTTCATGTTATTGTTCTTCTTCCCATCCAAGCTGTTTCAGTTTTCTTTCCCAACCCAGCAGCCTCTCTCCCTTCTTCCCTTTGGGATGGCAGAGAGGTTCATAGAGAACATCTGTCCCTGGTCTGGTGACCAAGCCAGCCCTGGCCCATGACACCCTGCAAGCAAATGATCAGCTGATCAGCAAGATTCCCTCTAGCTGAGATACATCAACACCAGCATTCCATAGGAGCAAAGATCAAAGCCTTGTCCCCACCAGAGTGGGACACTCACAGCCTGCCACTGCCCCAGGCTGATCCTGTTGCATGGAAATGCTGCAGCCAAAGCTCTTGGCTTTGCCCCCAGCAGGGTCACCTTCCATCAGGAAGTCACAGCTTTGGTTACCAATGTCACCTCAACTTCTGTTTTCCACAACACCAACCTCTCTTGCTCCAGGATGTTTCAGGATTGCCTTCAATAGCTATGAATGCAAATTTATTCACCCAGGCTCATTATCTCCTTCCCTGTGTTACTGCTGCCAGGGAAGCTAGAGAGACTTTCATCTCCAGGTTCCTTCTTGGGTGTTCCTTCACCAAAGGCAGCTACTTGATCTTCCTGGGCACTTTTGGGGGTTTCATAATATATGAAAGAAATAAATTATGGTTCTATAATTATTCAAGGCTTGTTTTACATTTAGTGGAAGGCTTCCATGCTAAGGGAAGCTGTGAGCTACCAACCTGCCTCCTCAGCCTAAAAATGGCATCAAAGCTTCCTCCCTGGAAACCCTTTAAAAGTGGCTTTGCAGAGCATTGTCAGACAGCAGATGCCCTAAGGATCCTTTCCACAACTCAAGGACTTCATCACAAGTCTTTCTGCTCCACTCCTAAAGTCCAGCAAGTCCTGGAGGCTCACTTCCTCTATGAAATCCCATTTCCCTCTATTTGAAACTCCACTGCTCCAAACTGTGCCCTCAGAGGAGGCTCTTAACCTGTGAGGGGTTGGTTGTGTTGTGCCATTGCCAACTGGATTCATTCATCCAAGTGCTTTTCTTTCCCCCTTCCAAATACTGGGAAATATCCATGGCTTTAGCAGCTGCTACAGCAGATTCCTAAAGGAAGCACCCAGGATCTCTGAAGCTCAGGATCACACAAGATGCCACTCATGCTTCTATTAAACAGAATTTCTGAACATTATCTGCTTTTCCTAAGGGGCTGGGGAAGGTTTGAATTTTAGGTGGAGACAAGGAAGGAGGAAAACCCAAGAAGAATGGCACAGTCCTGCCCTAAACCCTCCTGAATATTGATGAAGCCATCACAAAGGAAGCCACAGCACTAATGGGACTAGCATGATCAAATAGGGCTTCAGCTTATGACATCTTCCATCCCTCATTTAATTTTTATAGGAGTTGATGAAGATGCCTTCACTTGAATTTTATACTGTTTACTATAAAACATTATCCTGTTCCTCAAAATCTACTGAGACAGACCAACCACACGTTTGCCAGGCTGTTAAATAAAGAGTATTAAATCAACAATACCCAGGGTCCCCAAATGCAAGTCATTTCCATGTATATTGATTTTATTTCCATTTGCTGCAGTAAAAGTTTTGTCTCTAAGCAAGAGGGGGGAAAAAAAACCAAACAAACAAACCACCAAACAACTAAAACCCAGCTATTTTATCCAACTGCTTTGTTTTTAATTGTTACACTAATGTTGTGCTGCAGTCACTACCCAGGGCAGACTTGACAAGGAGCTTAGAGAACTCCATCAGGGATAAAAGAAGGCTTTGGTGGATCCCTGGGCAGGAGACAGCAGGGGCAGGGCAAGGGGCAGGGGCCAAAGCACACCAAGGCTTTGCAGAAGGCTTGGGGCAGCAGCAAGGCTCATGAGGACTGCACAGCATCTCTCTGTGTGTGCTGGGCTCCAGGACACAGTTCCAGCACAGACTCTAAGCTTGCCTTTCTCCCAGCCCTCACACCCCAGGTGCCAGGAAGGGTCTGGGTCTGCCCATCATCCCTCAGCAGCAAGTCCCCAGTCCTTCCCAGCCCCTCACCTTGGTCCAGTTAAGCCCTTCACATGTTGTGACCCCACAAGAGCATCCCTTGCCACCAGACAAACACCTCAGTCCTTAGCTAGCAACAAAGGCAGGAGGTGAAGCAGCTGCAGGCCAGGGACTATCAGAACCAGAGCAAGCCATGGTTTCTCTGAGCAGGCAGCTTGCCCAGGCCCATGGCACAGACACTCATGCTGAGGGTTTTCACTCTGCAGATCAAATTCATCCAGTCTCATTGATCCTCTCCACAAAAACCTGTTTCTCACCTTTCTATTCACTGTTCTTGGAGCTTTTGTCCTAGTTTTTTTCCCAACTGGCTGTTCTTAGGTGCTCAGAGGTCTCCAAGGGACCTTCATTAATACAGCTATATGCTATAGTTCCTGCTGCTTCAGTCTGGTGCTCAGTCTTCAGTAAGGATGAGGCAAATTTCAGGCTCAACAAGTTATAAATATTCCACTTCTGGCTTTGCACTGCCAAGTCACTACAGACCATTTAATTTCCCAGTACCTGAGAGCACTACTTTGAGGCTGAGGGAGACACCAAGGCATTTCTGGGCCATACAAAGGGATGAAAAGCTAATGCTTTGTGCAGCCTTGGGATGAACATGTCTTCCTCCTTGCAAAACCCAACCAAATGTGGTTTGAAAGGACAAGCTTGTCCAAGAGTTTGTCATGTAACCATATATAAGTGTTTGTGCTTTCCAACCATACCACCCCCTTAAAAAACATCTTGGATTCACATTTGCCCATCACCACTTAATTCCAGAGTTATCTGTTGGCTAATGATTCCAGTTGGGGTGACCTTGGGTGACAGCTCTTTGGTATTCTCTCTGTGGAAGGGTTTGGATTAGCCTTTCTCCTCCTGCCAGCAGAACAAAGAGCTGCTCCCTTTCCCACCTATAAGCATCATTTTTGGCTCAGCTACACTGGGCTGAACCCCAGTTGCCACACAGCATAACCCAGCCAACAGAAGCTACTTTATTTGCTATTTTCCAGAAGTCTGGCATTACTGGACTCATCTGTTGTCTTTTCCAGAGTTCTCCAAGCTGATAGCTTTATCCTCCCTTCATTGTAGTGAGGACAGCCAGAGGAGGTTACAGTCACTGCTTTGGAGCACCACCAGATGATCTGTTGGTGTTAATCAACACCAAACACATACAGTGAAGGCACTGGCCAGGTCCCAGCCCCACCAATGCAGCCTGAAGTGCTCCTGCAGGTTAGCCATTGTACCTAGGGGTCCATCTGGAAAGTTTCCCCAGCACAAACCTGCTGAACACGAGGGAGGGAGAAAGGATGCTGTAGAGATGACCTCAGGAGCTTCCCTGTCCTTCACAGCAACCTCATCTTCACCAGGCTTCTCCTTGAAGCACAAACAAGAGTGTTTCTTCAGAGGAGGGCAGAGTTTGCTCTGGGAGAGGTCTGGGTGCTCCCCCCCTGTTACTAAAGTGAGAAAGGGATTTGGGGAACTGAAGGAGCTGAGGTGCCACTGGATGAGCAGACCATGGCACAGGCACAAGTAACTCAGGTCAGCCCTGAGGAGAGCTGAGCCCCTCTGCCATAGGAGGTCCCAACAGGGACACTCCACTTCCATTTGGATTGCCACCTGAGAAGCTCAGGAGATTTGTTCTTCTCCATCATCATCTGATTCTCTGATCTCTAGGAAACAATTCCCAAGGCAGAGTTCAGGCAGAGCCCAGATGTGCTTCTGCTGCTCCTGCTCAGCCTCCAGCTCCTGTAACTGCTGAAAGCAAAGTGCAGGGCTGAGACTGATAAAAACAGAGCTTCTCAAGCAAAAGAAAAAGTGCCTGAGGAATGGATGGGTGATAAAATCACTCCTGTGCTGCTGAGTAACTGCAGCAGCTCCTGTACACTGATAAATGACAAGATTTCAGACAGTCTGACTTCACAGGCTGATCATGCCTCTGCCCAAGACAAACATCAATCAATTAGTGGATGAAAAGCCTCTGAGTATCCGTGGGAAGAACTGTTTCCCAGCAGGAGCTGCTGCTGGAGTAGCAGAACAGGGATCTCAAGCTACTCTGCAGGTTGAGCTGCACCACTGTGGTCTGATGGTGACCACTTCACACCAGAGCTTTAGCAGCTTAGTCCTGGCACCACGCTGGCAGCACAGATTGCAAGAGGCAAGGAAGTCTCATGCAATGCAGGGAAAAGCATCCAAGCTGTGCATGAGGAATGAAAGCACAAATACTGGAAGAGGGAACTGAGAAGCAGCTATTGAGGCCAAGAGGGTGCAAACTGCACCATGCCCATAACCAGCTCCAGCAACCTCAGAGGAACTGGCTTGTGGGAAAGCAGCAGAGGTAAAAACCCACAGAGTCTCTATCTGTATTCTAAGCACAAACAGGTCAGGGAGGGAAAAAATGCCATAAATGAATACTTTTCTATCTCCAAAAGCCACATTTTCAAAAGACCTCTGTCTGGGAAAGAAGCAAAAGGTCTCCCTTCAGATTTAGGCTGTGCACAGAAGGAGGTCTCCACACGAGGGGATGGAGAACACACACACACATCTACCAGCTCCACTGGGAGCCCTGCTGCAGCCACCACCAGCTGCTTTGGAGCAGCATCCTGGGTCAAGCAGGTCATAAACAGTAACCCACACACTGCTGCGTCCCAAAACCTTCTAAAGCTCTGCTGAATGGAAAGATCCCAAATTAATTACACAGCAGCAGCCCCTGAGCAGATCAAAGTGCCCCTTGCAAGAGCTGCTCTGGAGCCTTGCCCCAGCCCCAGCCAGCACTAGCCTTAGGAGGAGCAGGATGGAGCCTTTCAGTGTTACCTTCTTGCAAGACCTCTGTCAGGCTAGTGCATCACATTCCCTGGAAGCCACCAACCTCATAATGAAGTAGGAGACCACAGGTTTGGTGCAGGGCTTACTGGGCAGGTTTGCTTTGAGCAAGTGGAAGCTTTGTGGTGGTTTTAGAAACTCAGATACTGCTGTGACACATGGATGCTGCTGAACATCAATGAGGAAGGAGGTTTCAGAGAAACAAAGCTTATCTTGCAAAAATCCCTGGAGAGCCTCCCTTATCTCCACACTAGAGCCACAGAATTGTTTAGGTTGGAAGAATCCAGTCCAACCCTTAACCCAGCACTGCCAGGTCACCACTAACCCATGGCCCTCAGCACCACAGCTCCAGGGCTTTGAAACCCCTCCAGGGATGGTGACTCCACCACTGCCCTGGGCTGCCTGGGCCAGGCCTTGACAGCCCTTTTGGGGAAGAAATTGTTCCTCATCTCCAACCTAAACCTCTCCTGGCACAACCTGAGGCCATTTTCTGTTTTCCTATTGTTTGTCCCTTGGGAGAAGAGTCCAACCCCCACCTGGCTCCAGCCNCTCCTTGGATTGTTCCTCTCAGGGAATTGCAGAGAGTGAGAAGGTCTCCCCTGAGCCTCCTCTTCTCCAGGCTAACCAACCCCAGTTCCCTCAGCTGCTCCTCATTCATCATCACATTAACCTCAGAGAGTTTGTAAGCCATCAGTCAAGAAGCAGAAAGCCACCCAGGCTCCTTGATCGCAGAAGCAAAGTTGACTCAGGTACTTACAGCATCCAGCAAGACTCCCAGTGACAAGGACATGCCTGAGGCAAAAGGCTCTCTCCAGGCTCCTGTGTCTGTGTCCTTGTGCAGATGTCACCTGCTGACCCCCTTCACCCAGCTGCCAGAGCTCTCTCCCTCTGAGCACCACTCAAAGAGCCAGTGGGCTTCAACTTCATCTAGTCCAAGACTCAACCCGGAATGACCAAGGCTGTTTTCTGTCAAACTCATCTCACTCTACTGCAACAAACCTCACTCCAAGCTGATACCCTTGACCTCACAGTAACCCTCAGGTATTTCTAGACTCCACCCAAACCACAAACCTTCTTAAAGCCCACCTGACCTCATCAGGTCTCCTTATACCCTCACCCCACCTCCACCCTCCCCCCTTAAATTCTGCTCTAAATATGATTCATCTGGAGCCATCTCCTCTGAGGGTTCCATTGGTGTTGAGCAGAGCTCTCCCAGGGAGAAGAACCAGGCTGATAGGCTCTGGCTGGCAGCACATCAGCAGCACAGGTTCTATAATGTTCCTAGTTGCAAGAGACCCAGGAGGATCACAGAACCCAAATCCTGTCTGTGCATAGGACAACCCCAGAAATCACACCATGTGCCTAAGGTTGTTGTCCAAATTCTTCCTGAGCTCTCTTGAAGGCATATCAAGAAACTTTTTAACCTCTCTGTAGAGTCACAGCCTGGTGTGGGTGGGAAAGGACATTTCAAGGTCATCCAGCCCAAGCCCCCTGCAGTCAGCAGGGGCATCTCCAGCTGTGTCAGGTTCTTAGCTGTGATCCACACAAAGAGATTAAATCCAAAATGCTGTCAGCCATTGCTTCTAACTGTAACCAAACCCTCCCTAAACCCAGGTGACAAAGCCCTGCCTCACCTGAACCCTGTGGGAACGTGTCCAGGAGCCTCTTCTGTGGCCCAGGGAGGCAAGGTGCTGATGTTTTCCACATCAGCTCTTTCTCTTCCACCTGTGCCCTCAGCCTGGTGCTGGGTGCTGTGATCTCACACTCCTAGGCACAGCCTGGCTGTGAAAGGTGCCAGAAATTCCCCACTTCTCCTGGTAGGACAGTGCCTGGATGCTTCCTGACAGCTGTTACCCTTAGCTCCACTTCACTGTCAGAGGAGGATCTTTGAGGTGGAGCAGAACAGCAGCTTCTGACCAGGCAGAAGGGGACACGCTGTGCCAGCAGCCCTGAAGCTGCATCACCTGCCCTTCACAGCCTCTGTGGGGTGGGTCTGAGGTGGGAAGGTGTCTCTGTGTGTGAGAGAAGGAGGGAAAGGAAGGGAAAGCTGAGCTCTGCAGGGGCAGAGGTGTCATCAGTCCTCTACCTGCTCAGGTAACACCACCAGCCCCAGCTGGAGATGACCCTGGGCAAGCTGCTGTGGGTGACCCTGCTGGAGCAGGGGTTTGGACTGGATGATCCCCAGAGGTCCCTTCCCACCCCAACCATGCTGGATTCTGGGAATCTGGGGGTGTGTACCTGAGAAACTGGGTGCATAACTGTGAAATGGGAAGAGTGTATTCAAACCTGGGGGTGGGGAGGCAGAGGAAGCTCCCCCAGGGCAGACCCCTCACTGACAACACTAGTAGTGACCTTTCTTTTTTCCTGGTCTTTTCATTAGTTTCTCCCTTTTGCTGTGTTTCAGAGGAGATGATCTGCTGCTCCTCTCCCTCCTTAGCCTCCTCCTGCCCACTGGATCCATTCACTCCTTTGTGCCAGAGAGGAGCTCTGCCCAGATTTCAGATCACTCTGCTTTATCAGCCTGCAGAGGAGAAAGCCCTTTGTGGGCAGCAAGTGAAGGGCTCTTCTGCAGAGGCAGGAACAGGAAAATTAATGTGTCTGGTTGTAGGGAAGAGAAAAAGCAAGGAATCAGCACTCCTGGGCTCCATTGAAGCCACAGCTGCTCTGTGTATCACTGAGCACTTTATCTGCCTTCTTCCCTTTCTCCATCTGTGAAACTGGAATAGAGTCCTCACAGGATTGGCCTGGGTCTTCATTAATTAATATTTACCCCATCTAAGGAGATTTAATCTCAGGTCATGTTCAATCACTAAATATATAACTGAAATACAGGAGAAATAAAAGTCAGGCGTGAGTAGGACAAGGGATCCTCAGCCAGGTGCTGATGGTACAGAGCTGGGAGCAGTGCCTGACACCCTGCAGGCTCTGCTGCCACTCAGTGAGAGCTGAGGCCTCAGGGATAGAAACCTCTTGGAGTTCAACAAGGGCAAGTGTAGAGGAATAACCTCTTGGAGCAGGACAGGAACTGGGAGTGCTGGTGGACAACAGCAATGTGCTCTCATGGCCAAGGACAAGAGTCTTCTGGGGGCATTAAGAATATGACCAGCAGGTCAAGGGAAGTTCTCCTCCCCCTCTACTCTGCCCTAGTCAGGCCACATCTGGAGTCCTGGGTCCAGTTCTGGGCTCCCCAGTTCCAGAGAGACAAGGAACTGCTGGAGAGAGTCCCTTGGAGGCTAGGAAAATGCTGAGGGCACTGCAGCATCTCTGGCAGGAGGAAAGGCTGAGAGCCCTGGGGCTGCTTAGCCTGGAGAAGAGCAGCCCCAGAGGGGAGCTGCTCAATGCTGAGCAAGAGCTGCAGGCTGGGGGCAGGAGGCTGGGGCCAGACTCTGCTCAGTGGTGCCCAGAGAACTGCTCCTGGGCAAGCTGCTGTGGGTGACCCTGCTGGAGCAGGAGGGTTGGACTGGGTGATCCTCAGAGGTCCTTTCCAATCTCCACCATGCTGGGATTTGGAGATTCTGTGAAATGTGAGTCTAAATCCCTTAAATCACCCCATGCCCTCAGTGGGGTCATACCAGTCTGAACACTTCCCCAGTGATGTTCTCCAGCCTCCATCAGAGCAGGAGTGCAGCCCCACAGCCCCCATGGGCAGCTCACTCCATGCCCAGGTGCTCTTAAAAAGGGCAGAAAACATTTCTTACAGCTGAGGAATCCTCCTCAAGTGTCATTTAGGAGTCTCCCTTCTCCCCCTCCTCGAGTGGACATGGATAACAGCTAATGCTTGGTGCCTTCCAATATGCTTTCACATAATTAAAGACTTCTCATGTCTCTCCCTGGGCTTGCTGTCTCCAGCCTGAACAATTCTGCTGCTTCCTTCCCCTCCTCATTAGCATGGAGAAGCATTTGCTTGGGATCTGTCTAGAATAATCCCACTCTTCTGCATCACTGCCTGGGTTATTAAGGGAAGAGGGGAGAGGAGAATTAAGTCTCCCAGTATTGCACAGCCTCATGCAGGGTTAAGCCCTCCCCAGGGTAAATGCTCTTAGGAGATGCAGAGCAAATACCATGAGGATTAGGCTCAAAATGCTTCTCAACTTTGAAAACTAACATTAGCCTAAATCAGTCACAACCATGCTTGGCTTGGTTAAGTCTCTGGCTTTAGACAAGTGCTTTCTCATAGGAAATGATTTCTAGGAATGAGGTTTTGTCCAAATGGCCCTTGCTTGTGAGAGGAAGGAGTCTAAAATGTGAATAAACAGACTTGTTTCCTCTTGAGTGTAAGATGACCTGGTACTGCTCCATATCTCAGTGCTGAGCAAGAGCTCAAGCCTGGAGGAAAGAGGCTGGGGCCAGACTCTGCTCAGTGGTGCCCAGGGACAGCCCAAGGGGCACTGGGCACAAACTGGCACCCAGGAGGTTCCAGCTGAGCAGGAGGAGAAGCTTGTTTGTTGTGAGGGTGTTGGAGCCCTGGCCCAGGCTGCCCAGAGAGGCTGTGGAGTCTCCTTGTGTGGAGAGATTCCCAAGGCAGCTGGAGGTGATCCTGGGCAAGCTGCTGTGGGTGACCCTGCTGGAGCAGGGGGGTTGGACTGGATGATCCCCAGAGCTCCCTTCCACCCCAACCATGCTGGACACTGGGAATCTGGGATTCTGTACCTGAGGAACTGGGTCTGATGAAACTGGTTCTGGTGGGGAGAGTGAGTAAATGATTTAGGCAAAGGAGGAGTTTTCCTGCTGTGCAGTCATCATTTGAGATAATGTTCACTGCTGATCATTAGCTAGAAACCCCATGGGGTAAACACATAAATTATCACAGAATCACAGAATTGTTGGGGTTGGAAGAGGCCTTTAAGGTCACCAAGTCCAACTGTAGCAGAAAGGTCAAGCTTCCTAAAGAGAACCACAACAGCTTTTAAACTGTTTTGTCCAAAAGACCATTTCTCTTCCATGACCATGAAGTGCCTTCAGTTGACAGCCCCAAAACCTGAACAAGAGCTCCCAAAGTCTAAACAAATATTGATAATACCTGGCTGTTGGCCCTGGCTCCTGAGGAGGAAGCACAGCAGAGATCTGATTCTGCTCTCTGCTGTAGAGCAGTTGGGTCTTTAAAAGCCGTGTCCTTACTGTGAAAAATGTCCATGGGAGCATGGGGGAGATCCAAGAGCAAGATCAATTGAACTTATCTCTTTCATGACCCTAAACTCCTGGTGTTTATAAACTCAGTTGCTTTCTCTTTAGTTTTTCAACCCCATGGGACTAAAATTGATAGCAAGCTGAGGACAAGCAATACTGAACAATAAGCAAGGAGCAACAAGAGCACTTGACTTTGAGAGCAGAGATTAATACATGTTCTCCTTAGCTGGAAATTGCCCTTCTGACAAATCCTCTATGGCTATTTTTTCACTGCTACATTGTCTTTTTCCAAGGATGTAAGAGTCTCTCCTTGTTATGCTGAGGATTCTCACAGTGTATTGATCTGGAGCCAGCAGGAATAAAGCCTCACTTGAAGGAATCTCTGCTCCCCTGGGACAGCAGCAAAGAGAAGCTTTTGTCATGGAACAAATTGGAGCAAAAAAGGGCATTTTTAAGATTTAGCACATCTTGCTAGGAGGGTGCTCAGTGTTATCTTCTTCCCATACAGCCTTGGTTTTCTTTCCCTAAAGGTTCAGGTTTGGAACAGGAAGGAAATGAAGATCTGCAGAAGCAGATGACATGGAGTTAAACAGTAGCACTGTCGATTTGTTTCCATCATCATTACATTGTGTAGCTAGAAGTCCAATCACCTGAACTTCTCTACATCAAAGAGCAAAACCACCTCTACAAACAGCATCAAGGAAGAACTCAGTTCTCCCCCATCACTGGACTCTGTTCTGCTCAAGAGGCTGCTTTGGGGTTTTTCTGATTAGCTGAAATTCAGCATTTCTTCACATTTGCCAAGCTCACTTTCAAATCCTTTTATTCTCTTCCCTGTTTTGAAGCTCTGAGCCAAGGGCACCTGGTAGCTCCACTTCAGAGCAGGCAGGAGAGAGTTTCCAGACTTCAACTGACTCTTCTGCCTCCTTGGAACATGAAAGAAATGACACAGTGCTCTGCCTCCCTGTACCCTCAGACCACAGCTGGTCTCCATCTTCTGGTGGTTTGGCTTCTCCCCTGTAACCACCTGCTCCTGGGCAAGTGGTGCCCAGGGACAGCCCAAGGGGCATTGGGCACAAACTGGAAGCCAGGAGGTTCCAGCTGAGCAGGAGGAGAAGCTTGTTTGGTGTGAGGGTGTTGGAGCCCTGGCCCAGGCTGCCCAGAGAGCCTGTGGAGTCTCCTTGTGTGGAGAGATTCCCAAGGCAGCTGGAGGTGACCCTGGGCAAGCTGCTGTGGGTGACCCTGCTGGAGCAGGGGGTTGGACTGGATGATCCCCAGAGCTCCCTTCCAGCCCCAACCATGCTGGATTCTGTGATTCCAGTGAAGCCTGCACTGTGCTACTGACCAACAGCAATGCTTTGCACTCCTATGATATCCAGCCTCCTAAGGTGCTCCCTCATGCTGCCCCACAAGTGAAAATCAGCCCAGGAGCTGTGAGGGTCAGTGACTGCTCTCACCCTTTCTAAACACTGCTGATAACACTGCAGGTTGCTGGAAGGAAATGACCCATCTGAAGCTGAGCCTGAACAGGAGATACAGGTCTCATACCCACATCAGCTCCTGCTCCTAAACTGGGCTGAAACTGGCACCAAGAGAGGAAAGTGCAAAGCAAGAGGAAACCAAGGGGAAGGTCTTGCCTCTGCCCAAAGGATCTGTGAAACACTTGTGCCTCTGCACATCTGACCCTGCAGGTACAAGACCCTGCCTGCCTGAGGGGGCTGGGAGTCACTTCCAGCCCAGCCTGCCCCCAGCCAGCCCCGTGGCTGCTGCCCTGGAGGAGTGTGAGGACACAGCTGGAGAACCATTTACAGAAGAGAAACCTCTCAAAATCTTCCTGACAACCCTGCTAGCCAGAAGAGCCTCTCTCACCTGAAACAGGCTTTTCAGTTTCTTTTGAAAGGCTTGGCCTTTATTTCTCTTCACTACTTTGTTGCTAATATCTCTGGGACAGAACAGTTTTACTGCCCATGTAGAAGTCCATCCCAGGCCTGAAACCTGCTGCAGCCTGAGCTGTGACCTGTGGCTTTGGGGCTGAAGTGAACGAGGACCTTCAGCTCCACACAGGTTTGCCTCAGGTCCCAGGGCTGCTTTTCTCCTTCTCTCTGGAGTTTATTAAGCAAGTTCTGCCCTCTTCTCTTTTTGATTCTTTTTTTTCCCTGTTTTTAAATTGATTTTTATTATTCTGGGGTGGGGTTTTCCCTCTCTTTTCTTTTTTTTTTCTTTTGTTGTTGTTTATTTTTAGGAAATAAGACCCAAAACAAATGCCAGATTGGTTCAGAGCTATTGAAAGCTGCCAGCACAGCCACAGTGCCTCAAACCTCCCCCACCACCCCAAGGTGAGGCAGCCCTGAGGCATGGGAAGGACACTAGGCACTCTGTGAGGCTCAAAGCCTCTCTGGAAGCAGAGCTGACAGAATCACAGAACGGGTTGGAAGGGACCTTGAAGGTCAGGTAGTCCAACCCCTGCCATCTACAGCCAGATGGGTTCCCACTGAGGTGCAACCAGAGCTGAAAGAGCACCTGCATCAGAAGGTGCTGGGAAGGAGAACCAGAGTTAGCTAACAGGATAGGGAATCTGCAGGGACCACGGAGCTCTGGGGTCTCTTAGGATGAGTGTGGCTGGGGGTCCCCAGCCACAGTGGGAGACCAGGGGGGTGAGTTCCTTGTTGGTGGCAGTGTGATAACCAAGGAGCAGCTTTGGGCAGCTGGACTAGCGGTGGGAAACATCCAACCCCCCACAGGACACAGGGGCTACACCCTGAGTGAGGCATCACTGAAGAGAGGAAAGCCTGCCGGAACCAAACCCACCCTCTCACTGAGGGTGCTGGGACATGGGGCAAGCTGCCCAGGGGGCTGTGGGGCTCCATCCACTCAGTCCTGGACAGCCTGCTCTAGGTGACCCTGCTTCAGCAGGAGGGTTGGACTAGATGATCTCCAGAGGTTCCTTCCAATCCCTGACATTCTGTGATGATCTGTGGTTTTGTGATCCTTGGAGATGCTCAACCTGGACAGGTCCCTGCTGGGAGCCAGTGGGACAGACACCCCCCACACACCCCCAGATCTGCAGCCCCTGAGATCTGTGGCTTGGTGACACATGGGACATGTGGTCTTACATGGCCAGAGGCTCTCTTCAAGGTAAATGAGTGTAATGTTGCAAGTTCAGGGCTCTGGAAGAAGAGAAACAAGATTACAGAGGGCTTGAGAGGGAGGAAACACTCACTTCTTAATAAACCCAAAGAAATAGGGCAGTCACACTCCCACTGACACTGTTTTGCAGATCTTTTATCAAGCAGAGTTAGCTATTTTTATCAGCAGGATGTCTAAGCAGCACTGGAGGTGCAAAGTGGATGGGCAAGGATGTATAACTTATACAAGCAACAAGGAGAAAGTGAGTGCTCAAACCAAGGAGCAGCAGACACTGTGCTCTCCTCACAATTGCCTTCTTCCCTCCCCTCCCGTCCGTGTGACAGAGGTCTCTGCATCTCCTGGAATAGATAGAGGATGGGGAGAGAGAAGGATGGAGCTGTCACTGCAGCAGCACTGCTGAGCTGGGGGTTGCAGGGGGAGAAGAGAGCAAGTCAGGATGAAGCACTGCCCAGCATCTAGAGGAGACATTTACTTTGTTTAGCCTGGGAAGAAATAAAAAGAGAGAGCTCAGGCAAGAAAGGAAACACTGGAAGTCTTGTGGTATTTCTGTGTGCAGTTGATGGAAGAGGTGACAGAAATATTTGTGTGGTGTTAAAATGAGGAGTGCTGGCAGGCTGGGCCTGACTGACAGCAGGTCTGGAGACACCTCAGCATGATGAAATATGAGACCATTACTGCTCCAGGATGCTGCTGGCTTATGGCTTGCTTCCTACCTGTGGTATTTTGGTGATGTGCAGGAGAGCTGTTTGTCCACCTCCCCCATGCTGTGGGAGCTCTCTGGAGCCCAGGGCTAACAGCACATTGTATTGCTCTTGCAACACAAGGAAACGTTGTTGCAGCTCCTGAGACACCCCAGAAGCAGTGCAAGGTAACTTGTCACTGCACTGTGTCACTGATAGCACTGAGTGTCTTACATCAGCCTGTGCTGAGGGTTCTGCAAGCACTGGCACAGCAGTGAGGCTGAGGAGCAATGGCACTGTGGAGCTGCAGATCTGCTGAAGGGCTTTGGCCCAGGGGTCCCAGGAGAGCCCCATGGTGATCCTAGAGCCCAGGACCAAACATTCCCACACTTCTCTGGGTATGTTTATCATTTGGTCAGGCATAGGATCACGGAATCATAAATCATCTGGGATGCAAGAGACCTTTCAGATCATCAAGTCCAACTGCCAACCTAACACCCCCATGCCACTGAAGCACATCACAAGGTGCCATGTCTACACAGCTTTTGAACCCCTCCAGGGATGAGGACTCCACCACTGCCCTGGGCAGCCTGGGCCAGGCCTTGACAACCCTTGCCATGGAGAAATTGTTCCTCATCTCCAACCTAAACCTCCTCTAGCACAACTTGAAGCCATTTCCTCTTGTCCTATCATTTGTTCCTTGGGAGACCAACCCCCACCAGGCTCCAGCCTCCTCTCAGGGAGTTGCAGAGAGTGAGAAGGTCTCCCCTGAGCCTCCTCTTCTCCAGGCTAACCAAGCCCACTTCCCTCAGCTGCTCCTCACAACACTTGTGGTCTAGACTCTTCCCCACCTTCCTTGCCCTTCTCTGGCCACACTGCAGCACCTCAAGGTCCTTCTTGGAGTGAGGAGCCCAAACCTGATCCCAGGATTGGAGGTGTGGCCTCCCCAGTGGCCAGCCCAGGAGGCCAATCCCTGCCCCAGCCCTGCTGCCACACCATTGCTGATCCAAGCCAGGATGCTGTTGCCTTTCTTGGCCACCTGGGCTCACTGCCTGGCAGTTGCCTCTGCATGCACCTGAGACCCTCTGCCCCTGAGCTGCCCTTCCCATTTTCCAAGTGTCCAGGCCAGAGGAGGGGTGACAGCCGGTGGTGCTGGGAGCTGACACACTTCCTGGCACCTGCTTTTAACTCACCTGATGATGGTCCAGAGGAAGGAGCAGAGAAGAGGCACTTGAGGGAAGCAATCTTCTAACTGGTGAGAGACTTCCAGGTTTCAGGAAGTGGGTGACTTTTCCCTGGCACTGTGCACACCACCACAGAGCCTTGAGGAAGGCAGACTCCAACAGTATCAGTGCCACGAACCTGCACCACCTTTGCAGCAACCTAAATCCCTTTCCTTCAGCTCACAAATTTCCTCCCCTGGCCCTGAGAGGTGAGAGCCCCAGCCTCTGCCTGTCACCTATGGCTGTCCTTCAAACACTCTGATGAGCAGAGGAGGATGATGAAGCCAGGGAAGATCTCCCCTGGGGCTGGTGCCACCCAGCAGCACTGTGAGCTGATGTTTATTTGGTTCAGATTAAGGCTCTTTTAAACTTCCTTTCTTTATCTGCTTCCCCTAAATCTGACCTGCAGCACAATTTCAGTTAGCAATGGGGATTAGTTCCTCAAAGATACTCCCTGCAGGAGCCCTGCCACCACTGCCTGGCTCTGACACCCCCTCCAGCTGTTCTCACCCAGCTCTTCCCCTTCCAGCCTCCTGAGGCTCTCTCCCTGGATCACAAACTCCACAGCCCCTCACCAACTCCAACCCCTGCTGTCATCATTCACCTGTGGCTCACTTTCAGAGCCTCACACCTACCACCGAGACACCAAACACAGAAGCCTCATGGCTGGAATTGATTTTATTTTTAAGTTCCAAATGGCACAAAGCCTGGTTTTTAATTGGATGTGCAAGGGAACATTTGTAACAGCAACAGAAATAAATCCTGTTGGAAAATAGCTTCCCTACCAGAGCAGCTCCTCTGAAGCAGAGGCTGAGTAATAACAACTTAGCAGTTATATATTTATTTCTTTATCTGTGCCACTTTCCCAAGTGGGGAAAAAAGGTACCATTTGACTCTGGAACTGATAAAACAGAGGCAGGGAGAGGTGGTTCGACTTGCTCTGTAGCACACAGAGCTAACAGCAGCCCAGGACTGAGCACAACTGCACTTCCCTCCTCTGCAAGACTTGTCCTTGCCCTACCACTAGGCTTTGGCTGCTGAAGCTGCAGCCCCACCTCAGGCAGCAGAAGCCAGATGCAGGAAGCCTTCCTCTGGTTCCTGAGGAGGGCACAAGCCCCAGATTTCAGGTTCCACTGGGTAGAGGTCAGAGCAAAAGCTGAAACCAGAACTTGGTAAACAAAGAGATGATAGTGAGGGGATGAAGAAGATGGGGGAAAGGAAAGTCCCCAGATATGGCAGCAGCCTGGAGAGCTGAGGATTCCTGACATTCCCTCTGGAAACAGCCCTGGAGCAACTTGCTCCCTGGATTTCCCAGCCCCCAGGTGAGAGAGCCCAAGGGGTGGGGATGGGGAACAGGGAGAGGATTCAGCAGCAGGTCAGGGGACACCTGCCCAAGAACAGCAGCATCTACCCACAATAAGCCAAGCAACAGCTGTTAATTGACCATGAGAAATAGCAATTGTAGAGACCTGGGAGGTTAAGTGTAATCCATGTTTATTGGATTAGACTGAGCAGGGTCAGGGCTCTCCTGCACCAGCATCTTTGAGGATTGATCTCAGAAAGAAGAAATGCTAAATACCTTCTAAAAGCTGTGATGGGGAAGAGCACTGGAAAGGTGCAGGGAGAGGAGTGAAATGGTAACTGCAACCCAGTGGGGATCTCAGAGAGAGAAAAGAGGAGAAAGAGAGAGAAAAAGCATGGGAGTAAGCCAGAACAGGGAAGGAAAACATAAGGAAGAAAAGAAAGGGGCTTGGAGAAACAGCTCAGCTTCCAGGCCTATGCTCACCATCTTGCACCAGCCCTGAGCCCTCATCCTCCACCCAGCAGCCTCAGTGACCCTTTTCAGCTCAGCCACCCCCCAGCTCTCTGCTGACCTCTTCCTCACAGCTGTTACCTGCAGCAGGAAAACATTTTGCCAATATAGAAACTTTTTCCTCCACTCCCTTGGCTTTAGCCAGTCCCCTCTCACCCTGAGCATTTCTTCACCAGCTTGTGGGGGATTGTTTTCCTTCAAAGCCAAGCTGACAGATGCCTCTCATTTCATGGAGCACCCTTCCCAAAGGAGCTGCCCCTCCCCTGGGATGCTGCTGGCTCTGTTGGATGCTGCTGTGCCCAATGGATGTTGTCTGCACTCAGTGCCAGGTGGGAACTGGATTCAGGAGCTGGATGCTGGAACTGGATTCAGTCCAGTCCTCCTTGGACACTGCCAGTGCAGAAGAGGCTTGACCCTGGTGCTCCCTCAGCTTTCTCCTGAACACGACACCCAGGGGGTGGAATCCCTTGATGGTCAGTTTGGGGTCACCTCTCCTGTCCCCTCCTCCCTGCAGCTGCAGCCCAAGGTGGGGCAGAAGCTGGAGCAGTGCCCTTGCTCTGCAGAGGAGCAAGGCTAAGGCAGAGGCTTTCTGCAGCCCAAGCCTTGGCAGGAACTCTCCCCATGGAGTGTTGTCCCTGCTAGCAGCAGCCCCTGCCTGGGAGAAGATGCTGGGAGCTGCAGCAAGTGCAGCCCTGAGAAGAGCCTGAGCCTCTGAGCAGTCAAATCACTCAGCAGGATCAGCTCTGCTCTAGCTCAAGCCAGGACACACTTTTTTTCTCCTTTTGGAAGAGGAGAGGCCTCTACACAACACTTTGCATCCTAAAATGAAGACTGTCTCAGAATCCAAAGGCAGGTTCAGTCCTTAGATGGTGATCACTACACCTTTAAAAAACCCAAACAGACCCAAACAACAAACTTTCACACATAAGAATCAAAACTACCTGGAGATAGCTTCTACATCATCTGAAGAGATACTTGTGAGTGCTCAGCATCCCTGAGAGTAACCCAGAGTGGTCAACAGGGATGATGTCCTCTTCTGAATCAAAACAACCTCCCCCACTCTTTGAAGTCAGAAGCAGAGTCTGACTGCAGTGGAGCTGGATCCAGCTCAAAGTCTGCATATTTCTGTTGTGGTGAGTTGTGTAAACTCCATCTGCTTCCCAGCCCCTCAGGGAAATGCCATCTTTCTGTTTTCATTATTCAGTTTGCTCTCCCTGTTGCAGTTTGCACTCAAACTCCATCACTTTTCTCAAACACAATATTTTCTGGTGCAGTGCTCAGCTGCCTCACAGAGGCCTGGGTTCCTGTGGCATCAAGCACTTTTTTAATTAAAAAGAAAATGTTATTACATCATAACCATCTCCTCTCTTTCCTTGGGAGAGCAGGATCCTGCTCTGGGGAGACAGCACAATACAGAGATCCTGAACTGCTTATCTCCTGTGAGTTTGCACTGCCTCCCTGGTTTAGACCAGACACAAAATGTGCCCAAGATGCTCATCTCTTCCATCCTGTTTCTCCTCCTGCTCAGCTGGAACCTCCTGGCTTCCAGTTGGTGCCCAGCGCCCCTTGGGCTGTCCCTGGACATCACTGAGCAGAGTCTGGCCCCAGCCTCTTGCCCCCAGCCTGCAGCTCTTGCTCAGCATTCAGCAGCTCCCCTCTGGGGCTGCTCTTCTCCAGGTTCAGCAGCCCCAGGGCTCTCAGCCTTTCCTCCTGCCAGAGATGCTGCAGTGCCCTCAGCATCTTCCTAGCCTCCAATGGACTCTCTCCAGCAGTTCCTTGTCTCTCTGGAACTGGGGAGCCCAGAACTGGAGCCAGGACTCCAGATGTTGATGGAGTTAGCTCAGAGCAGCCAGGCAGGGCAAGCCTCCACGGCCTGAAGAACAGCAGAAAAGCAACAATAGTAATGGAACTGCACTTAACATGTGTGAATATTCCAGACTAAAACCACAGCATAACCCTTGCAAGCAACTGTCTGCACCAGTTGGTGCTGGCAGAGATTGATGACAGTGATAACCATGATGAATTGATGCTGTAATTATGAATAGATGAAGTTTTATGAGGAGACAACAAATGTGTCACTGTTTATATCCAGCTGAAAGAGCAGTAGCATATTCCTCCACACTGTCTGCAGCTCCAGGAAGGAGCCACTCATGCAGCACTGCCTTTGGAGGATGCTTTGCCCAATGCAAATGCTTTTGCACCTGAAGAGCATCTAGAATTCCACACTGCAATTAGTCTGAAAGAGGCCAACATTACTGAGAAGTATTTACAGCCTCTCTTGTTTGGTAGAAGCCAGGGGGGGGAAAGAAAGGGGGAAAAGGGGGGAAAAGAGAGAGAGGAGATAAAAAGAGAGAAGCCCCACAACTTTATTCTGCAGAACCTTTAAAGAGCTTTTAAACAGCATTCTGTAAGAGTTGCCTGTGCTGAGGCTGTACAGCTAAACAAAACTACCAATGGCTTTGGGTCTCTAAACCTGTGCAGAAGTGAGTAAGAAATGGCAACGTTTGCTGATCTGGGAGCTGGAACCACAGTTCAAATACAAATCAAGTCTGGATGCTGCCAGCCAATCCTAATGCAGGTGTTTAATCAGCCTGGCAATGAGGAAAGGTGTGAACATGAGCACACATGGACTGGTGCTGAGCTGCTCTTCCTCCCACCCCCAGACTCCACTGAGCCCCTGCCCTGCCCCTCTGCCAGGAGCTCTCAAGCACCTGATGGTGCCAGACTCCTCCTGGGCCAACCCAGCCCAGCCAAAGGCTCCCTAACACTTTCTCTGCCCAGGGAGGTGGAGTTTGGCCAGCTGTGCTCACCAGCTCTCATTCAGCTGATGAATGAGTTTTGCCTCATCACTCACTAAGGCTGAAAGGCCCCTGAGGTCAGCAAGCCCAGCTGCCAACCCAACACCCTCAGCCACCAGACCACACCACAGAGTGCCACATCTAGGTGTTTCCTGAAGCCCTCCAGGGATGGTGACCCCACCACTGCCCTGGGCAGCCTGGGCCAATGCCTAACCACTCTTTGAGCAAAGAATTTCTCCCAAATACCCAAGCTCAGCCTCCCCTGGCACAACCTGAGGCTGTTTCCTCCTGTCCTCTCACCAGTCACCTGGGAGAAGAGGCCAACCCCCACCTGGCTCCAGCCTCCTCTCAGCTTTCACAGAAAGAAGAGCTGCAGGCAGAGCAGTGTGCAGGGACCTAGAGCCTCCAGGAAGCAGAGTCAATTTGGGGTTTCCACCCAAGCACCACTTGGGCCCAGCCTGCTCTGTGGAAGTGAAAACAAAGGTGGGCTCCTCTGCTTAGCAAGAGAATTGATGGATTTCTGCACAATAAAGCAGCTCCTGGAAAGTGCTATTGTTTGTCTTCCCATTTATCAGAGGAGAACAGTTTAATGTTTTGGTAGAAGGCACAAAGTGAGTATCTCTGCAGTGATGAAGGAAAATAAGCTTAGTGCTAAGGCAAATAGAAAATATTGATCTATCTTCAGGTAGTGCAGCTGAAAATCTGTTGCAAAATGTATCTTCCCCTCTGGATCAGCCTCCTTTGTCTTTTACCAACTAACCCTCTGCAGGGGAAAGTTTAACCTTGAACACAGAAGGAAAACAAATAAAGAGGGGAAAAGATAAAACCAGAGAAAACCCCAAGAATGTAGATATGGAGGCACAAACCTGGCCCTCTGGGAGGGTCAAGGCTCCACTTTGGGAGCCAAAAAGCTGTTGAGGTGGAGGCTGGGCAGAGCAGCAACCCAATGACAGACACCCCCTGCTAGCCCCTGCCCCCAAGGGGAGGGAGAGGGTATGAGAGAGAGACAGACAGACTTGTGGATTGGGAAATATAACTAAAACTACTTCAATAACAATAATGATAAATGAAATAGATACAAATATGTACAGAACCCAATCCCAAACCCAACCCCCCTTGATGGTGACTACATCACCACTGATACTGCAGCAAGGCCTCAGCAGCAGATGAGTCAGGCTCAGGGGCTGGATCCTGGCACTGGATGCAGCAACTTAGGGATCAGGATTGGGGGTAGAACAGGCAGAGTTCTTCCCAGATGCCAACCACCAAAGCACAGGAGCAGAGGAATACCAAGGGGGAAGAACAACCTAGCCAGGGGGGACTGACCCCCAGTTTGTATATGGAATATGATGTCTATGGGATGGAATGCTTCAGTTGGTCAGTTTGGGGTCACCTGTCCTGTCTGCTCCTCCCTGAAGGTGCAGCCTTTACCCTGATCCAAGATTCAGCAGTGGCCTTGCTCTGCATCCCAATCCCTGGCAGCACATCTAACCATGAGGCCTTATCCCTGCTGGGGGCTGGCAGTGGCTGTGCAAACATGCTGCTAGTTCCAGAGAGTGCAGTTTCCCAGAGGAGCTTCAGCTGAAAAGTAAAATCTCTGAACAGGATTAGTTCTGTTCTAACCCAAACCAGTGAAGTGCTCAGCTCCTGCAGAAGCACAGCTAGGGTGGGAATCCTCTGCTCCCAGGGGGAGCTGCTGGGTCCCATCCCACAGGTGGGGCTGGGGCTCTACTGGCCTTCAGGCAGGAGATCAGAATTTGGGCACCTGGCTGCACAAAGCCACAGATCAGCTGAATCCTCCCAGTGTTATCAGCCCAGAGATTTCACAGCCTCACTGGCTGTGAGGACCCAGCTGAGATCACACATTAGAAGCTTTTCTTTGCCCTCTGCCTTTGGTGCCTTTGCAAGAAGTGCCTAAGCAACAGAAACATTCCCCAGTATTTCTTCCCTTCCCTTCCATCACTTGCATTCTCTGCTGAAGGTCATGAACCAATCCCTGGAGTGCTTCCTGTTCTGGGACACTTCCCTCACTATTGTCACTTATTAGCTACTTGGCTTTCATTCCTATTTACTTTAGCAGCTGGATTCAACAATCTTAGAGGTCTTCTCAAACCCAAAGGACTCAATGGTTATACACTTCAGGAGGTTTTCAGCTTCACACCTTGGCAACATCTCCAAGGCAGCATAAGAAGAAGGAGAGAAAATTACCTAGTTGGTAAAACCAGCAGCTTCACCAGTCTGAACCTCTGGGCTCCAGTTCCCTGTTAGATCTTGCCCCACCAAACCTCTGTCCCTCTCCTTCATCACCATCAGCCCATCAATCTGTTGATAAAACTCCCAGGGGCTGGATGGATGCAGAGCCAGAGAGCAGAACATTCCTCAGCAGGTATTTACACCCCACTTCTTGCCCCAGTTTGCAGGCTTCCAGGGTAGTCACAGCCCCTGCACGCTACCCAAGGGCAGCTGTGTCCTACCAGCCCAGCAGTGTCCCCTCCATCCTCTCCAGCTTCACACCTAGGGACCAGCTCCAGCTGCTCCTGCCAGGGTGGGAATTCACTGCAAAACTCACCCTTAAATATTTGCTCTCTCCCCTCTCCACCACCTGAGGCAGATACCCAGTCTGCACAAATGAGGCTGCCAGCAGCTGCTGCAGTGTGGCCAGAGAAGGGCAAGGAAGGTGGGGAAGGGTCTGGAGCACAAGTGCTGTGAGGAGCAGCTGAGGGAACTGGGCTTGGTTAGTCTGGAGAAGAGGAGGCTCAGGGGAGACCTTCTCACTCTCTGCAGCTCCCTGAGAGGAGGCCGGAGCCAGGTGGGGCTTGGGCTCTTCTCCCAAGTGACTAGAAACAGGACTAGGGGAAATGGCCTCAAGCTGTGCCAGGGGAGGTTCAAGTTGGAGATGAGGAACAATTTCTTCATGGAAAGGGTTGTCAAGGCCTGGCCCAGGCTGCCCAGGGCAGTGGTGGAGTCCTCATCCCTGGAGGGGTTCCAAAGCCCTGGAGATGTGGTGCTGAGGGCTATGGGTTAGTGGTGACCTGGCAGTGGAGGGTTAACAGTTGGACTTGATGAACTTAAAGGTCTTTTCCAACCAAACAACTGTATGATTCTCTGATCCATAGCCTGGCTGGAGCAAGTGGAAGCAAGCCTGTCTCCAGGCACTCATGCTGACATTAAAATCAGTAGAAATGTTGCTAACACACACAAGAGCTGAGAGAGTCACTGCCTGTGTCTGTACATGGGCAGGAACAATGGCAGCTCCTGACACCCTTCCAGTGAGTGATGGAGAAACATCAGCTCTCCTCCCTCACACACACATCACTGGAGAGGCTGAAAACAGAGCCTGGGCACCAGGCAGGGTGGAGATCTGAAAGGTAAAACCCCTGAAGGGCTGGAGGAGACAACTGGGAAGCATCCCCTGTCTCAGTAAGACAATGACTTCAGCCTCCAACTCATCCCAAACGAAGCCAAGACTGAAACAGGAGGGAAAGGCAAGAATTTGAGCAGCCAGGCTCAACTGGCAGCAGCAGCTCTCCAGCAGACACCATGCTGGAGGTGGCAGGAGACCTGCAGAGCCAGAGTGAGAGACAGAACAGCCTCCAAAACAAACCCAGAGGGGCACACACACAGCCCAAGCAAAGTCAGCTCTTCTTCAAGCAGATTTTCCACCAGTGCCCCAAAGCAGGCAATCAATTCCAATCTAGACCAACACTTGACAAGCTCCCTGTTTATTCCAGAAGCCATGGTTTGGGATGGGATTTTCCAGGCCAGCTTGTTTGTATCTCCTCTCTGCTTTTATTAAGAGCAGGCCTGTGCCTTAATATTATTTTTCATCCTCCCAGCCACTGACAGCACATCCATCACTCCTCATAATTGCATCTAACAAATGCTGATTTTGTCTCCAAAAGAGAAAACAGAAATATTAAAGAGCTTTTGCAGAAGGCAGGAACACCAGTGGAGAGCACATTTAAAGAGGCTGAGGAGGATGAAGCATCTCATGGTGGAGCATATGGCTGCACACAAAGCAGCACCAATTTACCCTGGCTTCAGACACGAAGCAAAGCAGCAGATGAGTGGGGCAGGGGAGCTCTGGGCCAGGAAAATGCCAGCAGCACAAGTGGAAGATGTGATCTGTTCAGTCTCCAGCACAAATGCCTCCAAACATTTCCTCAACCCTCCCTGACTGGAAGGAAATAACTGAATTTTAGTCTCAAAAAAAACCCCTGATTAAGGCTGATTAAACACATTGCTGGGCTGCAGTTGCAGTCCAGCCACTGCCATGCACAGCCCAGGCAGCTCCTGCCATGGCATCACCTGCCAAAAGCCCTGCTGCTGCTCCAGGAAAGTTTCTCTTGCCTCAGCAAAGATGCAGCAGGGTGGGAGATCAGCTTCTCACCAGGAAGCCACGGGCACTCTCCAGGGGTGCTGAAGCAGGAGCTCTTCAGCAGAGCAGGATGAGGTTTTCTGGTGTACTGGAGGGGTGCAGGCTGGTCCTGTCCCAGGGACAGGGCTGAAGGAAGAGGCACATCAGCCCTTTCCAGCCCACTTACACCCAGCTGCATCACTGGGGCAAACAGGGCTCAGGAACCCACCCCAGCAGACGCCTCCCAGGTGGGCAGAGGTGCCCAGCATTTCATGTGAGGACCTGGGGCTCAGTACCCAAAAGCAGGAGCTTTGATCAAACCCCTGGTGCCCTGGCAGCAGGCAGAGCACATGGCCCCTCTGCATCTCTGCACCTTCCCACTTGTTCCAGAGGTGCTGGTCAGTGGCACTGCACCTCATGGAGGTCCCAGGAGCCATCCCCACCTCTCTGGAGCAGACAAGCATCCTGCTGTTAAACCACCAGGACACCACCATGCCTGAGTTGCATCCTCCCTTGGATCTCAGCAAAGACAAGGACTGATGTTCTTGACCTCACTGAAGAGCAACCAAAATTCCACAGGATCTGATTTCCAGCAGCAGAGAGGCCACCTTGATGCATCTCCATTAGGAACAAACACACCAGAAGCAGATTCCCACCCCTTCCTAGTGCCTGCAGGGGAGCACCAAGCAGCAGCCTGTGTTTGCCACAGCTCCAGGAGCCCTCAGCTCCTGACAGAGTCCATGGGGTATGTCCATGTGCCTGTCCCTCCCTCTCCTTTCCCAGGGGCTGACACTGCCCCAGAGCACAAGATGTTCTCATCAGCCAGTGGCTTCTTTTCATGAGGATATTTTTCAGCAGTTTTTCTGGAAAGAGCTTGAATTCTCTGGGAGCTGCTACCTCCAACAACCCCCTCTGGGTACAGCCTCAGATGTGTGTTTCAGCAGGGGATGCTCCACTTGGAGCAAACTGGGAAAGGGGGGAAAAGACCTCTGCAATCAAGCAAGCAGTGTAACTGCATACAATAAACAACCACTCCAAAAGCAGAAATCCTTCTAGAAACACTAGATTGACTCCTGACAGCACTCCAGAGCTGAGGAGAAACAGACACATTCTCCTTTTCAGGTGCAGTGAAGGATTGGATTTTGTGGCACACTGCATCCTGGCTGCTTTGAATTGTCCTGTATGGAACACACCAGCCTGCTGGACATGAGGAGAAGGGGGAAAAGCAGGGAAGGACAAAAAGCAATTCAGAGCTTGTGGGTCCCAAGCCACCTGCACCAGCCAGCAGGCACTCAGGGCCACCCAGCATCCCCAGGAAAATCACCATCTGAGCAAGAAATCAAGCCCTGACCACACCAACATGTGGGAAAGAGAAAGTGATGGAACACCAGGAGCACAGCAGAGATTAATACAGTAAGGAAATACAACTGAATTTAATGTCAGAATGAAATTCTCCACATGAAACAAATGAACATTAATAAAAGATTAAATGGGAAATCCAACCAAAGCCACTCAAGAGACAGAAAGTTACTTCTTAGCAAGCAGACCATTTAAGAAGCTGATTGTTATCTGACACAGCTCCTCAGCTAGCGAAGAGTGCTGGGAGGAAGCCAAAAAGCAGAGAGAGGAATATCACATTTCTGAGCACATCCTCTTCCCAGAAAGGCCAGGAGCTGCTGAGCACAGGTGGAGCAGAAGAAGAGAGCTGTCTGCACACGGCCATTAGGCAGGAACTGCCCTGCTGGAGAGCTGGGCAGGGCAGGAAGGGCTTGTGCTGCCTACAGTCCCCACCAATGCTTGGGCCTGGAAGGGCTGGAGAGACAGCAGGCTCTGGATTCACTTCATTTTCTTGTACCTAGACCTCCAAAAAGCCTGGATGAAGAGGTGAAAAACAAATGGGGCTTGAAGTGCCTAAGTGAAAGAAAAATGTCTATTTCTCACCCAGCCTAACCTCTCCTTTCCAGCCTGACAGCCAGTGTGGCTGCCATCACCCCCACCTCCTCCACTCTTCTGGTCCCTCTGATCACCTCAGAAGTGTATGTTTGGAAATAAATATAACATAATACATTTATAAACTTCCCTGGGTTGATTACTCTGCTGTAACTACAGATTTTGGGTTAACCAGAACCAAACTAGCATCAACAGAGTGATACTTGGAGCATAAACAGAAGAAAATAACAGTGTCCATGCAGCACTGAGCAGAACAGCAGTGCCCAAACCTGCTGCATATGAGCATGGGGCTGAAGCCTCCTCAGGCTCTGTGGAAGAGAAGATTTCAGAGCAAGAACTTGCTCTGCAGGGCATGAGCCAAGCTGGCTGTGTTACTGCAAAGCAAGAGCCCCCAGGCTGCCTTCCCCTCCTCTGTCTGTGCTCAGACATGAAGGCTGGGAGAGCTGGGTGGCACCAGAGAGTCACAGAATCATTTGGTTGGAAGAGACCTTTAAGTCCAACCCTTAACCAGCACTGCCAGGGCACCACTAACCCATGGCCCTCAGCTCCACGGCTTTGGAACCCCTCCAGGGATGGGGACTCCACCACTGCCCTGGGCAGCCTCTTCTAAGGCTTCACAGCCCTTTAGGGGAAGAAATTGTTCTTCATCTCCCATCTAAACCTCCCCTGGCACAACCTGAGGCTGTTTCTTCTTGTCCTGCCACTTGTTCCTTGGGAGAAGAGCCCAACCCCCACCTGGCTCCAGCCTCCTCTCAGGCAGTTGCAGAGAGTGAGAAGGTCTCCCCTGAGCCTCCTCTTCTCAAGGCTAACCAAGCCCAGTTCCCTCAGCTGCTCCTCACAGCACTTGTGCCCTAGACTTTCAACAGCTCCACTGCCCTTCTCTGGCCACACTCCAGCACCTGTGTCCTTGCAGTGAGGAGCCCAAACCTGACCCCAGGATGTGAGGTGTGGCGTCCCCAGTGCCCAGTCCAGGAGGCCAATCCCTGCCCTAGCCCTGCTGCCACCCTAGTGCTGCTCCAAACCAGGATGCTCTTGGCCTTCTTGGCCAACTGGGCACTCTGCTGCCTCATCTTCAGCCTCTGTTGACCAACAGCATGGTCAGATGCTGCATACCTGTAACTAGGTAGCACTTTCAGCTGCTGCCCAGGAGACTCTCCTCTTCTCCTCCAGCATTACAGCAGTGCCAAAGGAAGTGCTCTGACAGCAGGTCCTTGGGGTGTGCTCTGGAGCAGGTAGAAGTCTCATCCTGTGGCTGAGAGCTCCCCAGCTGTAACACACCTTTCCCTCACATCCCACCTGTGTGCTGCACCACCTGCATTTTAAATACAGATATAGAAAAAGAGCATCAGAGAGACAGCAAACAAACAAGGAAAAGAAAGTCCCAGCCCTTCCTGAGAGACTGCTGTTTCCTGCAGCCTGCCAGGACTCTACAGGACAGAGCACCCCTGGCCCCTTCAGTTCTCCCCTCAGGTCACTGGCATCTGACAAGTTGTTTAAGACCATGTGCAAGAGCTAAGCAACCCCACAGCTGGAGATCCCCATCCTTCTTTGTATTTGGGATTGCTGGGAAAGTAATTGCTCTACTTTATTTCCATATCCCTCTCAGAGGCAGACTAATTAATGATTAGTTCTGATAGAGCACAGACATCAGCTCTGTGTTGCTTGCTGGTGTGCAAGGCACCACACAAACCCCTGGTCCAGCTGCAGAAGCAGCTCTCCCTGGGAGCTCTGCTGCTGTTCCTCTGCCAGTGCAGACCCCTGCCAGAGAGCTCTGATGTTAGAATCAATGTTTCTTCCCAATTAGCTCCTCCACCATCAAGGAAATGCTCATACAAGATGCCCCTTTGGGATCTGCCAACTCATCCCCAGCACTGCTTCATGCTGTAGGACCCTGAGTGATAAAGGAGTGTCAGAGCTGTGGATGTACATGAATCAAAAGGCTGATCCTCATGTGTTCCTCTGCTAAAAGAGTTAGGAGTGAATTTATGCATAGCTCTGTCTAGAATGTAGGGTACAAAGTCTTCCCAGCTCCTCTGATTTGCCTGCTGCATTTCCTCTCCTCTTCCATTCCTAATTCCTTTTTAATTCCTCCTATAAATAAAGACTGAAGCCCCAGCAGCAAACAGCCACAGTGGCAGAAAGTTAGGTTCTCAACTGCTCTTACAGAAGCAGAAGAAAACAGTTTCCAGTTCTAATATGTTAAACTGGGAGAAAAAAAGCTGCTTTAAAAATCAGTATTAAAGCTTTTATCCAATTAATATTTCATTACCAGCACATGGAGAGCCCCATCCCTCCCTGATCCTCCTGTGCTGAAAGAGCTGCAACAAGTTTGCTGAGTTTTCAACCCTTATTTTTTAATAAGAAATCTCTGGAAGTTACTAATTAAAAAAATAATTTCAGGAAATGCTGGGGTTTTTTTCCCCTCATTTGAGCAGTTCTTATTGCTTTTGCACTCAGCCTGATGAACACATATTAAACCAGAGCAGCTTCGCAGCATTGCTCTGAGTGCAGCAGAGATTCTAAATGGCAATTTCCCCTAGATCATCAAGCAGTTAACAAATTGAAAACAGGCTTTGTTCTTTTATTAAAAACCTGACAAAAGCGTTTTTGGTAATGAAGCTGGAGGGGGACAGCAGGATGCTGCCTCCCATCCGTGCTGAAGCACTGCCCTCTGTTGCCTGTGGCTCCCAACGCCCCCAGCTGGGGATGCCCCAGCAGCTCCCCTGGCCACTGCAGCCACACCAGCAGCTGAGCCAGGGTTCACACCTCCTAAAAACATCCACTTTATTGCCTTGAAACATTCAATTTGTTAGTAACTTGTTCTGCAGAAATGTAATAAAGTGCAGTTGCAGGTTAGAGAGCATTTCCAGAGGCTGGAGATGCTGTGCCTGACCCTGTGTTATTACAGGGCTGCAGGAGCAGGAGGAGAGATCTTCACTGAAGGCTTTGCCTACCTGTGCTTGCTGAGCAAGGGGCAGGACCCAGCAAACCATGAGAGGGGCTGCAGAACAGCCTCATGGTCTGAAATCACCCCTCAGACCCTCATGTTCAGCCCAGGGACCTGTGGAGCCCTGTGCAATAGTCAGATCTGGGATGAACTCAAAAGAATGTGACTATCAGGTTGGGGAAGGTTCTCCTCCCCCTCTACTCTGCCCTAGTCAGGCCACAGCTGGAGTCCTGGCTCCAGTTCTGGGCTCCCCAGTTCCAGAGAGACAAGGAACTGCTGGAGAGAGTCCCTTGGAGGCTAGGAAGATGCTGAGGGCACTGCAGCATCTCTGGCAGGAGGAAAGGCTGAGAGCCCTGGGGCTGCTTAGCCTGGAGAAGAGCAGCCCCACAGGGGAGCTGCGCAATGCTGAGCAAGAGCTGAAGGCTGGGGGCAAGAGGCTGGGGCCAGACTGCTCAGTGGTGCCCAGGGACAGGCCAAGGGGCACTGGGCACAAACTGGCAGGGCTGCTGAGCCTGGAGAAGAACAGCCCCAGAGGGGAGCTGCTCAATGCTCAGCAAGAGCTGAAGGCTGGGGGCAAGAGGCTGGGGCCAGACTCTGCTCAGTGGTGCCCAGGGACAGGCCAAGGGGCACTGGGCACAAACTGGCACCCAGGAGGTTCCAGCTGAGCAGCAGGATGGGAAAGTTGTTTGTTGTGAGGGTGTCGGAGCCCTGGCCCAGGCTGCCCAGAGAGACTGTGGAGTCTCCTTCTGGGGAGAGATTCCAAGCCCAGCTGGAGGTGACCCTGGGCAAGCTGCTGTGGGTGACCCTGCTGGAGCAGGGGGGTTGGGCTGGGTGATCTCCAGAGGTTCCTTCCAACCCCACCATATTATGATTCTAGCATCTGTGAATTAGCCTAGATCCTTCAGCCTTACAGCTGAACTTCCACCACCTGCTCAGGTTTCTCTCCACAAGCAGAGTCCTTCCTGAGCCCATGTCCCTCCAGCTCTGCTCACCAACCACTGCAGGCAGGCAAGGGAGCCTAGCAGGCTGCATGGAAGAGATGAAGGAGTCACTTCAGGAGGAAGATAGCAAAGCAGGAGAGGGAATATCTGCCTGCAGCTCTCAGCCATTGCTGGGATCAGATCTAGCACTCACATCTGTAACAGCAGTGGACTTTCCCAGGAGCAGGTCTCTGCATGCCATGCCAGGAAGGCTGCACAGCCCCTCAGAGCTGGCTAGACAAACACCCTGGGATGAGATGTTTGCAGCTAATTGATTCAGCCAGTCAATACTCAGTGTTGAAGGGTCAATCACCAGCACACAGCCTGTCTCTATGAAGAATAAGCCCAATGCTAAACTCATCATTCACTTCAGTTTCTCCAGGAGCAACAAGTCCTCTTTATCTCTGCAGATCAGACACTTCCCATTCAACAGTTAATTATGGCATTGAGTAACCAATTTACTCCAGCCAGCCTGGAAGAGAAAAGCTAAACTGATGCAGTTTGAGCCAGATTAGCATGAGGCTACCAACAGCTACCTATGCAAACATACAGGAGCAAGGTGTCCTCCAGGCTCCAAGAGAAGAAAACAGTGACTGTCCTCTGCCCTGCCACCAATCCTCTCCTACAGCAACTCAGCTAAGTGTCCCCTGCTGCCTGCCCTCCCCTGGGCACAGCAACTCCTGCAGCCAGCACCACAGGGAATGGGGCAAACTCATACAACACACTGAGGACATCATGCTAAAGAAGAACCCAGGCCTCCTGGGTTGATCTGATTATTCATAGAATCACAGAATCTGGGATTTTTCGGGTGGAAAAGACCTTTAAGATCATCAAGTCAACCCTTAACCAGCACTGCCAGGGCACCACTAACCCATGGCCCTCAGCACCACAGCTCCAGGGCTTTGGAACCCCTCCAGGGATGGTGACTCCACCACTGCCCTGGGCAGCCTGGGCCAGGCCTTGACAACCCTTTTGGGGAAGAAACTGTTCCTTATGTCCAGCTTAAACCTCCATTGGCACAACTTGTGGTCAGTTCCTCGTCCTATCACTTGTTCCTTGGGAGAAGAGACCAACCCCCACCTGGCTCCAGCCTCCTCTCAGGGAGCTGTAGAGAGTGAGAAGGTCTCCCCTGAGCCTCCTCTTCTCCAGGCTAACCAAGCCCAGTTCCCTCAGCTGCTCCTCACAACACTTGTGCTCTAGACCCTTCCCCAGCTTCCTTGCCCTTCTGCACATGCTCCTCAGGGTTCAAATGCTGCTGCTGGTGCAGAACACCAGACCTCTCCACCAGCCTCTGCCACTGCTGGCAATGCAAAGGCAGCACCTGGAGAACCTAAGCACTCACTTTATTGAGAGCAGTAAAATAAATGTTCCCAGTCTTGATCACAGCCAAAGACCTCCAGCTGCTCAGCACCTCAGGAGCCAGCCTGAGGAAAACAAACCTCCTCACAGACCATAACCATGCACCACTGGGTGCTCCAGCTACTGCCCCTGGACACCTACTGACTGTAAAATCCAGTTATAAACTGTAAAGGCAAAGCTTGAGCCTATTAAAAATCCAAACTGGTATCTCCAGTACATTAGCAGGATCAGCCTGGGCCATCCCAGAGCCTGCATGCCCCAGCCTGCCTCCAGCCCCTGGAAAGCTCTGGGAACCAGAGCACAGAGGAACCCTCCCCTGCACTGGGAATATTCCTCACTCAGATGATGATCAGCAGCTGTCTAGGCTGAGCTAAAGCTCTCCAGTGTGCCATAAAATAAGCCTTGTGCTCTTTGTCAAGGTCCCAAGACCTCCTGTATTCCTCAACACTCCACAGAACCCTTCCACAAACATCATTTTACAACTGCTTGTGCCCTGGAAAAATACTTCTCTCATTTCAAAACAAGTAATGCCTCTGCTGGACCTAGGATTTGCTCTGTTACCTCCCAGAGAAAACAGTGAGGGGCTTGGGGGGGACTGGTTTGGGGCTTTTCTAAGGAATTGCATTGAGAGAGATGGTCTCTGACTTTGGGGTTTTTCTTCTACCAGAGGTCCAAGCTGATTTCCCTTTGATGGCCTGGGTGGCATATGGCCCTTCCTGGTGCACCAGACAACTGCCCCAGCCTCAGACAGCCCTGGCCAGCCAGCAGCTGCCCGGGGTGTCCCCTCCTCTGAAGGTGGGAGGAGCTTCAGCAAGGGGAACCCAAACCAGTCCCTTCTCTCTTTCTTCCCCCGCCACCTAAGACTCCAACCACTCAGCCTCAAGCCCTGCAAAGTCAGGTCTGTTCCAGAGCACCACAGGTCTGCCCTTGCTCTTCTCCCAGCCCCATCTGAACATCTCCCAGGGATGAAATACAACCTTGCTCAGCTGGGTCATCTCCCCTAGGGGAGGGGGATTCCTGCTCAGCCCTGCCAAGCTGGTTTAGCAGCTCCTGTCACCTCAGTGCTCACTTCTCTGCATGCAGACAGGCAATAGGGCTGCTGGAAGTCTGGGTTCTGCCTTCTACTTCCTAAAATCAGAAGGAAGAACTGTGTTAAGTTGGCTTTGCCCAGGCCTGTATGCAAGGCTGTGCTGCCACAGGTAAGCAATTGCAAGTCTCCTAGAGATTCAGTCTCAGAATTGAACATTTAGGGATTCTGTTTCTATGCAGCTACAAAGTTCAATATAAGCAGCACATCAAACACTTCCCTGTCTCAGCCTCCTCACAGACTGTGGACTCTGTGGCCAGATGCTTTCTAGGCAGGAGCAAAGAGAGAACAGAAATCATGGCAGGAAGACAGAGTCCTTGTGAGAAGAGCACCACAGTCATGGGCTATCACCCATGGAACTGGCTAGTACTGGTAGATGTCATTATTTCTAAGTATCTTTAGACAATGCTTTAACTTATCAGTACAGTGGAGAGACTCCAGCCCCAGCTGGAGGTGATCCTGGGCAAGTTGCTGTGGGTGACCCTGCTGGAGCAGGGGGTTGGACTGGCTGATCCCCAGAGGTCCCTTCCAGCCCCCACCATGCTGGGATTTTGTGAAGAGGACAAGGAGGGATGGAGAGAGGCAGCAGGGCACCCACACAGGGAGTCAGACCAACCTGAGGCAATTCTCTTCTCCACTACAGGGTCAGACCTGAGCCTTGGCTGAGACTTCGCTCCCCTTCACAGCATGAGGCAGCAGCACAGAAGCATTTCTTCCTTGTTAGGAGCCAGAAGATTAAAACACAGATGATCTGAGTAGAGCTGTCAGAGAGAGACAAGGTTATCAGTGTAATGACTCTCAGGTCTTTTATTATTGCTCTAATTCCACATCTGCATTGGGAAGCTTTGTGCTTTGGAATGCAGCTTCTCAAGGCAGAACTTCAGTCCATTAGAGTAATCTTCATGTTAAGACCTCCACAAGGGAAAATGTCTTTGCACCAGGCTGAGGATCACCACTCAAAAATACTGCCAGCTCTGGCTGAAAGACAACTTCCTGCAGGAACTGGGGCAATCAGGGCACTGTCCCCTGGAAGTGCTGCCCAGGTCTGCCAGGATATGTGATTATCCATCCCAGCTCAGAACACAGTGTGAGAGAAGGAAGCATGGCAAGTGTGGAGAAGGATAAAAGGCTCAGGAATGGCAGATGTCCCAGGGAATTTAATGTTCTGACAAACCAGCCATGCTGTCTGCCTGCTCTGTGGTGCCTTTAGTCTTGTAGTTCTTAATCCATCACTGGCTCTCCTGAATTAGCAGATAGCAATTACACATTCACTCTTCTGGAGTAGAAAGAGGAAGCCTTAACCTTTAACTCCTGATGGAGCATTTCCATACTAAACACTTCTCCTTCATTAGCATTCCACCCATGGGCTCAGAGTGTGTGAACACTTGCAGGTGGGTTCAGAGACATCTCCCTGTGCTTCACACACTCCCCACTCTAAAGGAAGATAAAGCCCTGACCCAGGGAGGCAGGTCCATGATGGTTAATCTCCACAATACTACAGTCATTAGGAAAGTAAAAACCCTTCTTGTTCTTATTTTCATTCATGTGCAGAAGCTGTTTCTGAAGGACCCCAAAAGTTGAAAGAGTCTTGATGAGAAAACACCCAAGCCTGGTGCAGGAAGGAACAATAGTGCCACCAAGTGACTGCACAGGGCAGATGGAAGGATCCAGATCTCTTCAATGAAAGCCACAGGAAACAAGCACAGTAATTCCAGTGAAGGCCACTGCAGAGAATCACAGGATCAATAAGGCTGGAAAAGATCTCTCAGATCTAGTCCAACCCTTCACCCAGCACTACCCAGGCCACCACTTAACCATGCCCCTCAGCATCACACCTACACATCTTTTAGAGCCCTACAGGGACTGGTGGTTCCACTGCTGCTCTGAGCAAGAGTCTCACTCCCAGGACATGTTCTCACCAGCACTTAGCTAGAAGTGTAAAGAAAAGAGCAAATGTTAGCTGCAAGTTCTCAGGATCCCACTTTGCAAAGAGCTGCCCTGCCAGCAGCTGGGACAGCCCTTCTGAGAACTGAGTTACCAACAAAAGCAAACCCTCACCCGACAGGTTGCTGTCTATACAAACACACCACCAACAGGAAAACACAAGCTGAAATGGCAAACATTTTCTCAGGTTCACACAGCAGATGAAACCCAGACTCTGCCCACATCAGGCAGCCCATCCTAGGTTGCCATTTTACCCCACTACTCAATATGCAAGTCCCCTTCTGCACCATCCTCCAGCCACCTCATGCCTGGAGATGCAGTTTCCTCCTCCACAGATGTGACAGGGGAACTACCCCAGAGGGGTTTGCTTTGCACAGGAATGGTCCCATGAGGGATCAACACATTCACAGGGGCACCATTGCTGCTCTTGGGTTATTTGTGGACAAGCAAGCACCCCAGTGGACCTTCCCTCTGTGCTCCTCTGCAGCTTTCTTGTTTAATACTCCTCAGTGGTTTAAGATTTTATGTGTTGTTGATTCCCAGTTCTCTGCTCTTGTGAAAACAAGAGAGGCTCTGACTCCAGATTCTCCCCTGTGATGAGACAGGATCAAACATCAGTGGCAGCAAATACTGTAACCCAAGAAGACTCTGTGCCAGAACAGAGCCCCCTCTGCTGTGAATGCCCATGCACCTCCCTCAGGTTCTGCTGTGAATGCCCATGCACCTCCCTCAGGCGCAGGGGCAGGGAAAAGGAGTGATTGCCACTCCAGACAGCCCTCAGACCCTGAGCACAACTGCTGCTGCTCCCAGGCAGGAGTTCATCAGGGAAAACCCAATTACACTCTGTTTTGCCCCAGTATACCCCATTATACACCACACTCCTTGCCCCTCAACCACAGGAATAACTTCAGAGTAAACTTTAGTCCTTGAAAATCTGAGGACAATGGAACTGTCTTGACCTACAAGCAGAGGTTGCTGTGAAATCTGAATGATTTAAGCACATAAAATGCTGCTGCTTTAGCAATTAAAATCATGTTTCTATACAATAGAAGCATAGACTGGTTTGGGCTGGAAGGGACTTAAAGATCATTTCATTCCAACCTCCCCTGCCATGGGCAAGGATGCCTCCCACAAGACCAGGCTGCTCCAAACCCCATCCAGCCTGGCCTTGAATACTTCCAGGGATGGAACATCCACAACCTCTCTGGACAACCTGTTCCAGAGTTTCACCACCCTAACAGTGAAGAACTTCCTCCTAATATCCAATCTAAATCTCCCCTCCTTTAGCTTGAGATGATTACCCCTCATCCTACCGCTACACTCCCTGAAGAGTCCCTCCCTCCTCACCTTTCCTGCAGCTTCCCTTCAAGTACTGAAAGGCCACTATAAAGTCTCCTCAGAGCCTTCTCTTCTCCAGGCTAATCTCCACATATCATCCACGAACGGCCTCAGAGTCCCAGGAATATGCTTACCTGCTCCTAACTTCTTTATTTGTAACTATAAGGCAGTTAAAGCTGGTATCCTGGCCCCCTTGCCCCTGGGACCCCCATTGCCACCTGTGGCCACGGGTCCCTCAGAGCCCAGCCTGTGCTCCCCCCCGGCCCCAAGGAAACACCACCCCATCACCTGCAGAGAGGCATGTGACAAGCCAGGAGCCAGGCTTAATGCAGAGCATTCGTTCCCTCTGTTCGAATTCAGTTAAAGCTGCCGATGGGCAGTGTCCCCCAGGAGGGGTGTGAAACCATCCATGGAGCTACGCAACGCAGCTGAGCCCGGGGATGGGTGGCAGGGCAGCGCCAGCAGATGGCCTCGCCCTGCTGCAGTGGGAACTCTAGGACAGCAGAGAGCACTGCTGCCCACCGAAACCCTCCCCGAGCTGCTGGCAGGGCTGGGGACCTCCGGCTAGAGAGGAGATCAGCAGAGGAGCAAAGAGCACGAACCGTTCCCATCTTAGAGTCACAGAACCAAGGCTGGAAAAGACCCTTAGGGTCTTCGAGTCCAGTTGTTAACCTAACGCTGCCACGTCACCACTAAGCCATAACTCTGGTACAAGAGCTCCTAGCATGCAATAGTTTAGCATCAAACAGGATCAATTATGCCATATTAAAAAATCTATTTGCAACACATTAGAAGGTGCTACTTCAGGACAACAATGTGCACTTGAGTATTTAACATCCCCAGGGCTCAGCCTCTCACAGCAGCTTTCTTCAGTGTTTAGAGCCTCCTAACAGTTGGTTCCAGAGAAGACAGGAGCTGGTTGGGCACAAGAAGCTTTGCTCTGCCAAACATCCTAACACTGCCTAGGGAATCCAAGAGGTCACAGCCAGGTCAGGGTCAGAAACGTGTATATTGGAAATAAAGTGCTGCACTTCAAGGGGGAAAAATAAAACACACTGCATGCAATGTGCTGGGTGGATAATAGAGGATCTGTGTGGGCTTTGAACTGCAGGCTCTTAGCTAGTTCAGAAGAAAGCAAGATACAACCCTTGTAACTCCAGTCAATGGCAGTACAACAGTAACACCTTGTGCCAGCTTTCCAAACCACCCTGGTTAGCCAGATTTCCCTTATCAGTGCATCCCTTATCACACAACCTGTGAATGACACAGCATTACATCACTCCCACTGACAATGCTCTTGCCACTGTGCAGTGAAAGATAAGACCCAAGAACACTCTGTCCATAACTTATTTGGCCCCAACAGGACTGAACTGACAGGAACTACCTGAGCAATGCTCTGAATGAGGAAGAATCTGCTAGCATTACATCCCCATTCCCAGCAGCCAGCTGCATTTTCTGTCTGATTGCACACAAGTGTGGGGAGGCAGCATCTATCCAGGTTACTGTCAGTCACCAGGCCAGTTGGGATGTAGTGCCCACAGCCTGAATTCTCAAGACAAGGACAAACATCAATCTCCATGGCCCAGGCATGGGGACAGCCAGGGTGAGATTGAGGGGCTCATGGTGGCACAGGTAAGGCACATGGCAAGGTCATGACACTGAGCAGACAAGCAGGAGCTCCAGATCATGAGGATCTTGTCTGCTGGGAGGGTGCAGAGCCCTGGCCCAGGCTGCCCAGAGAGGCTGTGGAGTCTCCTTGTGGGGAGAGATTCCAAGCCCAGCTGGAGGTGACCCTGGGCAAGCTGCTGTGGGTGCCCCTGCTGGAGCAGGGGGGTTGGGCTGGATGACCCCAGAGGTCCCTTCCAGCCTTATCCATTCTGTGACTCTGTGCTCTCAGCCCTTCATAGCAATAATCAGCAAATTCACAATCCCACAACTGCCTCCTCCCTGTCCAACAGCCTAGCCCTCTTGGATCTCACCCCCATCACAGCAGGTGTTTTCCTAACCCTGAACATCCCAACATGCTCTTTCCCCACTGTCTCATCCATACCTGTTGTCCCCAGCAGTCTCTCAGGCTACTCCAACCTGCTGATGAGCTGACAGGTATTTGGGTCCCTGGTTCTGCCATCTCCACATCTCAGAACACTTCTGCTGATGCTTACCCAAAAGGCTAAAGGCCCAAGAGTGACATACAGACAGGAGATACAAAAACAGTTAATAATTTGGGGGGGTTATGGGTATGCTTTTGTTGGTAGCTTTTACAACATTGCAATGTCAATAAATTGGTGCAAAAAGCTTTGCTTTGAAACTTGGCTTAAAAAACCCCCAACTGTTTAAAAGAAAAGATAATTTGCACTATGAAAACAACCTGTACTCATCTATGACTAGATATCCCACTGCAGCCAGGAACCCTCAGCCAAGAAGTGGCTGTAAACACTTTACAAGCTTGTGGTGAGAATACAGGGTAGTGTAGATAATTGAAACAAATATTTAGCAAACATCTGTGCCCCTTTTCTTCAGACTGTTGTTTGCCCTGGCTCCCTTCCCAGTGCCAGTATTTAACAGCTCCTGCAGTTCTGCTGAGGACACAGCCTCAGCTTCACCCAGTGCTGCAGGACAAAAGCTAAAGGCCCTTTCTTTAGCTGACCAGTCTGAGCAGAAACATTTAGCCACCACCACCGGCAGCAGCCAGCACATCACCATATCTGCTCTGCTGACAGCTCTCCAGCTGTGCCCACACTACCTGTGATACTGTGTGTTCTGGCAGATGAACACTGAGGGCTTCTGTTGTGCAGCTAATGACCTGAGATGAGCTCCTGGTCTCCTCAGCCAGGGTAACTGCTGTTCCTTCTCCAGTGCCGTGCCTGCAGCACAGTGACAATTCCACAGCAGCCCAGGAGTACCTTCATGGCTGGCTCACAGCAGTTGGTGCCCAGGACCCCTTTCAGGGCTTCCAATTCCATCTCCTGCCACGTTCCACAGGTCAAATTCTAACTACCATAAGCAGTACCATTCCTTCTCTCTTTTTTGATAGAAACTATGTTGAGCATTCTGGAAGGCTACAGCATCTGTGTGACCAAACTGGTGCATCACTGGCACGTGTAAGCTGAAGAAGAGGGGTTTCTGAGAGGCACACCAGTGCCCACAGACGTGACCTGAGCAGCTCTGGCATCAGTGGAGAGCATTGATAACCTCAGCTGGTGCTGAAGCAGCTCGTGCATGGGACAGCAGCTCCCTGTGGGGCATGAGGCTGGCCACTGTTTCCCAGAGGCTGGAGCACAAAAGAGTAATGCACCAGGCTCTTGGCACCACCCAGCTGTGCTCTGTCACACACAGCTTGCCTTCCAGCCTCCCCAGCAGGAACAGCCTCTGCTGACAGCCCTGCAGTGGCACAGGGGTGCAACAGAACCATCCAGAATACACAGGGCAGCTTTCCCTGCTTTGGAATTGCTACAGGGTGCACAGGACAGGCAGATTAGAGGCAGAAGAATTTCACAGTCCTTTGCAATTTCACCTTGTTGAGCCTGTAGTAAAACACATTCAGCTACCAGCACCCACTGACACCTCACATCCTCTTTTGACTCTTCCAGCCAGACTTGGCTCTACCCTATGTCAGTGCTACTTATTTCAACACTGAATTCTCTCCAGTATTTGATTTCACTATAGCTTAAACACATACAGCTGCTGTTATTTTCTTTAATTCTGCCTGGAAAGTCAATCAGTTAAGAGGATGCTAGGTCTGGAAGCCAACCACAGTCAACATCACCCTGTTGGACAAAGAGCAAGCAGGATACTTGTCTGGCTCTGGAGAGGTTTCAACACTTCATTTAGTCCCATCTCTCTTAAACACAAAACCAACACTTTAAGAGCTTCATTTCACACTTCTCCCAAACCAAAGCCCCATGAGCAGAGCACCCCAAGAGTGTATTACTGTCACTAGAACAAGCATTTGCTGTAGTAGCTAACAAGGGACATAGAAAGCCTTCTTAACCTTGTTTAAGTCATGAACTTGGTCCTTATGGACCCTTTAGTCTTTTGATCCTTCTGAAATCACACACTGCAATCAGCATGGCAGGAGGTAGAGGGGGAAGTCTTCATCCAAGCCTTTAAGCAGCTCCAAACAGAAAAGCTGCACCCAGAAAGAGATGTCATTTCCTACTCTTCTGTGGCTCACCACACACAGGTCTGTGAAGTGCTTTTCTTTACAGCCTGTTCCAGCATTCAGATAAGGAACTGCTTTCCTCACTGGAGTGCTCACAGTAGAATACAAACATTTTCTTTTCGAAGAGAAGTGTTTCCTTTTCTTTTCATGCAGCCCTTAAGCATCCACATCAGCTTTATGCAGGAAGAAATCCCTTCTAGAGCTGAGGAAGTCCTGTGCCATGTTCCATCTGCCATATGCAGGTGCTGCCTGCTCACAGGCAGGAGTGGGATCCCTGGAGCCACACCTCACCACAGCAGTGACTCACTGCTGCCTTCTGACAGCTTGAGAACTTTCCTTCTCCAGTAGAAAATGCACAAGTTGCAATTAAAATCTGGGTGAGGCTGGACAAACCCCAAACTGCTTGGAATTATTCTGCAGTGGTAATGGGAAGCTGCAGAGAGCAGAGCAGCTGTGGCCAGGTGGGAAGGAGACTTCAACAGCCAGCAGTGTCCCAGAACAGGAATCCTGCTGTCAGAGACATGAGGAAGTCACTCGTCTGTCTGCCATCAGGCTGCTGGAGTCAAGATCACTTCTACTTTAAACCAAGAGCAGCAGAGGGATGGGGCAATTCCCTTCAAACCAGTAATACAAGCTCCCTTCAAAGGAAGATGGAAATTAGTATTTTAAGCAAGATATTCATAGTTCATCAGCTGAAGAGGTGTTAAAGGAGCATAAAGGGCCATCTCTGGGTGGACAGCACATCCCTGACCATCCCAAACCAAAGCCTGTGAAGCTGAGCCCACAGTGTGCTGGGGACAGCTAGCTTCTAAACCACCAGTGGAAAACAAAACCCAAAAAGCCAGCAAAAGGCAAAGCAGAGATTGATTTGATTTGCATTCCATTAACAACACAGCAGACATTTGGCTCCCTTTCTGAATGGTAGGATGACAGTGGCACACCTGGTTCCTTCCCATAGCCATTCCAGTTGAGAAATGGAGAGCACCTGTCCAACAGTGTCTGGAACCTGCTGAACAAGCCCTGGAGCAGAATGGCAGGGCCTGGCTCTGGGCAGGGCACAGCAAAGAACCACTTCTGTCAAAGGAAACAATAACTTTAGAGTTAACTGAGACAAATCTCATTTGAAACAAGGTGGAATTCTTAGGATTCATCTAACTAAATCCCACATCCCTCAGCAGTGCTGAGCAACAAGGAACACTGTGCATGGGAGGTCTTCAGGACTGCACCTGTGGGGGAGGAAAGCACAGACAGGAAACAGCACTGAAATGCAGAAACAGATTTACACCTGCACAGAACATACCCTCTGAAGTCATCTGTTGGGAAAGGACCTGGGGTGTTGGTCAACTGTGGCTGAAGATGAGGCAGCAGAGTGCCCAGGTGGCCAAGAAGGCCAACAGCATCCTGGCTTGGATCAGCACTAGTGTGGCAGCAGAACTAGGGCAGGGATTGTCCTCGTGGACTTGGGAGGCCACACCTCACACTCTGGGTTCAGTTTTGGGCTCCTCATTCACTCCAAGGACACTGAGGTGCTGAAGTGTGTCCAGAGAAGGGCAATGGAGCTGTTGAAGGTCTAGAGCACAAGTGCTGTGAGGAGAGGCTGAGGGAACTGGGGTTGTGCTCCTCAACCAAGCACACAAGGGAACCTTTGCCAAGGTCCTTCCCAAGGTTTCTAACAGCACTGAAGTGGTTGATAAGGAAGTGTTCCCAGAGTGCTGAGAAGCTGCCTGAAGTTTTTTGTTTCGCTCAAGATCTTTCCTTAAAATGCCAGAGAGCAATTACTGCATGACAGCATGAAAGGCAGAGTGGAACAGCCATTTTCCTCAGTCAGGAGGTGATTCAGCTATCAAAGAGTTTCTTTTGTTTCTATTCCGGGGAAGCAAATCACTGCTTTCAGCTGTCTAAAGCTGACATTCCCAAGGTACCTTCACCATGGCTGCCAGCTGCAGCCAAGGTCTCTGTGGTTCTTCCCTTCTCCTCACATTCTTCCCTCTCTAAACACCCTGTGAAACACCTGACAGTACAGAAGTCAAGGAGGACAGCAGATTGTGATTAATCAGGGCACATTTTGTCTCTGCAGCTGTAAACAGAGCGCTAAGCACATGCCATCATCCCTTCCCTTCCCTCATATGGAAGCTATCCATAACACACAACCGAACTGCGTGGCAGCAGCCAAAGCAGCGCTAGGAAACAAGGTTGTGCTGCTGCTTCCTGGAAGAGCTCCCCTCTCTGGAGCTGTGGATCAGCTGGGCCAGGCTGGCAGAGGCGGCTGCAACACGGCACAGGGACTTCAGCACGGGACACATGCCCCAGGGGCAGCCAGGAAGGTGATGGTGCTGTCAGGGGGACTGGGGCTTGGGGAGAGCAGGCAGCAGAGAGGAAAGCTGAGCTTCAAGGTTTAGGATGTGAAGAAAGACTTGGTACTGAGGGGCTTGGATGCAAAGAGGCTGGTGCAGCGAAAGAGGGAGTCTGCATGCCAATACTCCAGCGGGAGAGGAGTCTGTAGCTCCTGGCTTTGGGACAGGTCTGAGACAGATGTCCACCTACAAGGGAGCTGGGGGCAAAGACAGCAAGGGCAGGAAAGCACAATAGTTTGTTCAAAGTCCAATTCAAGATTAAAGACTGAAGTCCAGGATATGTTCATATACCATATTGATAAACACAGGGTAAAAAAGTATGGGAGAGATGACCACAGAGAGGGCTAACAAGGCACCTCCCAACTCCCACACCAGCCATTGCTCTGGAGTTTGGAAGACTGACAAAAATTTCATGAGAAAAAAAATCTGTTGCTCTTCTCACCTAAGAACAATCAGATGTTTTTATGTTAATTAGCATGCTATTTATCTATCAGTGCCATCTGATTCCATATGCCAACCAGTTCACTCTGTGAGAAATGCTGGGTTTTATGCCTTTGTTGAACAGTACCAGCACCCTTGCAGCACACTCTGTTTCCAAAGCTATAGGACAGAAAGTCTGCTACCAACCTTCCAGCAGAGTTCAGGGCTTTGTTTAAGTCATCAACAGATAATGGAAAATAGGATGAGAAACAACTGCTGATGAGCTGGCAACAACATTTCACCCAGCATATGTCAGGGGGCACGAAGCAGCTGGCTGGGCAAGATGCTATTTCGAGAGAACATTTAGAAACATGGCTGTCAGGAGCCGCTCTGGCTCCGTGGGGCAAGAGCAAAGCGTCACTTGCCTCCAAACACAGCTCCTAAACACACCAGGCTGAACCACCGGGCTGGAAACAGACCCTGCAAACACTCTGTGCTCGCCGATTCTGAGAAGGAGGCGAAAGCACTGCACCCGCCCCGTGCTGCTGGTTGTGCAACAGGCTCTGCCCCCTGGGCTCCCCTCGGCAGCGCTGGGCACCGGAACGCTCCGCAGCAATCTGATCCCAGTGACCTGCACAGGCTCCCAGGTAGAGGCATGAGAGCACAGTTGTATTTTAAGAAAGTCTCAGACAAGCCTCAGGCAACTGTAAACAGGATAATAAAGTGCAGAACACCCGAGGGAACACAGGGGGCTGAGTCCTCCTGCTATCAACGCACTTCTGAGTTCCAAACTTCAGAAAGCTTGTAGAAGTTCCTTCAGGTGAACTCACCTGCTCCTGGAACAGGATCAGTGAGAACACATGCATTCTGCAGATGAAGCTTTCATCAAGAAAAAAAGCACCTCACAAGAACACAACAACCCTTTAAAATGAAGATCCTGCTCAGAAGAATCACATACACTACAAAATGAAGGCATAAACCACTCCCTGAAAGGAGGCTGGAGCCAGGTGTGGCTCAGTCACTTCTCCCAAGGAACAAGCAATAAGAGGAAACAGCCTCGAGCTGTGCCAGGGGAGGTTTAGGTTGGAGATGAGGAACAACTTCTTCCCCAAAAGGGATGTCAAGGCCTGGCCCAGGCTGCCCAGGGCAGTGGTGGAGTCACCATCCCTGGAGGGGTTTCAGAGCCATGGAGATGTGGTGCTGAGGGACGTGGGTTAGTGGTGACCTGGCAGTGCTGGGTTAATGGTTGGTCTCTGATCTGAAAGGTCTCTTCTAACCTAAACGATTCTAGGGATCTACAAAGGCTTCTAGTTCCCTCCAAAAGTACACATCAGCACACAAGGAAAGTGGGGAAAAAACCATCAACAGAAAGCCCAAACAAATCCCATGCACATTCCAGAACACTAAGGCAAGAATTAAGACCATTTTGGTTGGGACTGAGCTCCAGAGGAGATCTGGCTCAAACCCCTGCCTAAAGCAGGGTCCCTTTGAAAAGCCAGGTGAAGCTGCCCACAGCCTGGACCTTCCCCAAGGACAAGACTTTCCCATCTCTGGGCCCTGGCTCCAGTGTCATGATCACCCTCCTGAAGAGTCCCTTTTCTCCCCTCCCATCTGAAGTCCTGCAGATTGCTGCAGCTTGCACCAACTGACTTCAGCTGGAAACCACCAGCAGCTGCTGCCCTCCCCCTTCCCCACAGTCCCTCCCCCACCAGTTGAAGACATCCAAAGCAGACACATGAGATAGCCAACAGTTGGATTTATTTTTGAGATTTCACCATTACACATCAGCTCACCATCAGGGCTGTATGACACACAAAAAGCTGCTGAAAATACCCAGTTTCTGCTGATTTTCACCTCTTAAATTGATGTTTCTTGTTAAAAAATTCCTAGAAGCTCAGGTCAGACCTGATTCATCACTAGTAGCTGTCCTCAAGATTAAGCAGCCTCAGGCCAAGAGTGGGATAAAAAAACCTCCCCCTCAGTCCAGTAACAGCATGAAGGCAGTGTTCCCCTCAAGCTGAAGGAAGATTTCAAGGCACAAGGCCTAGTCTGCAGGTGAGCTGTTCCCATTCTGCTCATAACACACATAAATTTATTGCTTTGACTTACATGCTTCTGTCCCTAACACAAAGCAATAAAAAACCCTTCAAAAATAAAAGCTTCAGGACTGAGCTTCCTTTAGAAATAAAGCTGTCTGCATCTCAGCTAGTGAAATACTATCCTGTTTTCAACACTGAAGTTTCAGGTACCCATAAAATTATGGCACAGGTAAGATTGATTTGCCATATGGATATAGCTGGGTAAGCTATGGGCTGAACGTGCCAGTCAATTAAAACACAAAATGGACAACTCTCAACAGACCAGGAAGAGTCTGGCTAAGCACAGAACCTGCCCCATTAGGTTCTCTCTGAAGAGCAGAGACTAGATAACAATTAAAAACAACACTCACTTGCCTTAAAAGGTTACTTTCCTATGCCTACAAAGGAAACACATCCAGAAGACCAAGCTAAAAAATTCATGTAAATTCTGAAATGCAAAATACACTGCATAAGGAATTAGCACCACAAACCAAACAATGAACTGATAAATGGACACAGGCATCACACCCAGAAATTAAATGAAGAACATTTAAATGCATTCCTTTATCTAAGCTACCATGAAGAGGCTGCAAGCCCAGAGCAGAAATTGTTTCTGAGAGGAACTTTACTGAACTCTGTCAAGTGTCAGACCAAGTCCACCAGCAGAAAGATCCTGTGGCATCTACAGGTGAACTTCAGCTCAACAACAGAGGAAGACTTGCTGCAAAGCACTTCATTTAGTGTTATTTATCACTAACAACACTGACTCCATAAGGAAGAGGATACGTTTCTGTCATTTGCATTCAAGATCACAAATAGCCCAGCGTCTGTTCATTAATAGCTTTCCTTCTACTTCCTACAACCAGCATAATTTAGGAAACACACCTAACATTTCATACTGTTATGTTTCTGAGCACACTTAGCCCTTCCGCAGAAGAGGCAAGAGCTTTAAAGCCTACATTTTACCACCTTCTGAGAGACTTACAGGTCAAAGATATATTGTAGATTTTGAATTCTGGGAAAAACCCCTCTGAAATTAATTTTGATTTTTTCTATTCTTTGGGATTTAGGTGCAAAATGTTTATCCTCACACCTTTCCAGAGCTACAACAACTTAGGAAAAAAACAAAGCAGCCAATATAAGAGACCAAAACTAAACACAACATCTATTGTAATAGCCAACAGCTTACAAGACAGAAGCATGTATCTCCACAACACTGCAGGCAGACACCAAAAAGCAATATGACTCAAACACTGGTTCTTAAATGCTCTAAGGCACCATCTGCACACGATTATATTGCACTTAGGAGCCACCACCTGCAGCTCCTGGTATTATCACACCTCTAGTCCCACCTGGGCTTCAAACACTCAGGCAGAGCACAGACCCCACGGGCTGCCTTCCTGAACAGCACTGTCCCTCGCATGCTTCTGCTTCCTAAACAGCTCCCAGCCTAGCCTTGATCCTCCATGAATCTTCCCTCAGCACGGGGAGGCCTTCCACAGCCCGGGGGCAGGTGAACCCAGGCCCTACGCGGTGACCCTAACCCTGCCTCAGGTCTGGCACTCGCTGAAAGCGCAAAGGAGCAAGAAGCAAGCACGAAGCATCACAATTAAACACAGGGGGAGACTTAAAAAAACCCAAACAAACAAAAAACCCCCACAAATCAACTAGAAGGTATCTCCACGGAGTTATCTCCACCGCAGTTCCCGGGCCGCCATGGCGGTCCCGTCTCGCCGCGCCCCTTAACGCCGAGGTGCGTCGGTAAGAGCGAGTTTGGAGCCCCCGCTCCCTTCCCTGCCTGCCTGGGAAGCATCTCCGCGGCTAGACCTCTTCCTCCGCTTCCCCTGCGACCTCCGAGCCCGTCGGCTGGCCCCGCTCTGGGAGGCCTCCCCCCGGCCCGAGGCCCAGCGTTGCCCCGATCAGGCCCGGCCCTCGCCCCCCTCCCTGGCCCTGAGGGGAGCGGCGGCCATGACGTCACCGGATCAGGCCGACCGGCAATGGGCGCCATTTTGAAACCCCGAAACCTCCCGCGGCGGCAGCTCCGTGCCGTGGCAGCGCCTGCTGCTGCCACCCGCTCCCGGCCGGCGCCTCCCCGCCCTGCCGCGGCCCCACCGCCCCACCGCTACCGTGCGATATGGCAGGGAAAAACTCTGCCCGGTCTTTGGGCGCGGGGCCC